>APFE030089685.1:264720-285643 GCA_000404065.3 Pinus taeda
TCAAGGTGGGTGATCATGGAATCTTCCAAAAACTTCTCCTGTGACACTTGCCTCTCTAAATTCGACCAGGGATGAGTAAGAGATCATGAATCCCAAGTGGAACCAAGAAATATCAAAGAGAGGACACTAATCAAAATCCAAAAAGCTGACTCACCCCTGCAAACATCTATATATGGATCCCTCATCCCAGAGATCCAGAGGCTGGAATTTTTCATCTTGTAAGGAAGTGTTGTTGGTTTCCTGGTGGAACATCATATCTTCGGTGATCTAAGCTTTTCATGAGGTGAAGAAGGGCTTTCATGCTGGGAGGATGACACTCGGTCAGATCAATGGGTTGTAATCCTCTCTTCTACTCTTTCTATTAATAAAGCTATTTAATTTTTCCTCCACATTCTTGAATGTTTGATGATATATGCATTTGTGTAGTCAATATATATTTGGTCCTATATTGTTTATGATTGTAGATCCCAGTACTTTGAAGGTATTATGCTGCTTAGACTTTACATGTACTCTTTGAAGTGGGGTAAGCAAGGAAGGAGTGGCAAAGATCTGTCAGAGGGGAGAAGGAACAAGCAAGGAACCAAGCGAAAGATCGAGGTTGGTATTATTTGCTCCTCTCCTATCTACTTCTCATAAAGGAAAACGAAAGTAACTTTAGTTTGTTTGTTTCTAATGTAGCTACCCATCTTAGTGGGACTAGCAGCTCTGCATGGACACTAGATTTCTTGATAACACCAGGGCCTGGTGAATTGCGGGAGGAGGAGTCATTAGAAGCAATGATCGAGACCGACTTCTATTTGGAAGAAGATTTTGCAGGGGTCTGAGTCACTAAACCGATTACTCCATCAATAGGAGGTGTAGTCTGAGACTTAGATGTTGACAGATCAGATGATGGTCTAGGCACATCGTGTGACATATCATATAATGTGCCATATTGTGAATAGACAAGGTCTAGATATTGGGCACGCGCGATGGCTTGTTCCTCAATGACGCATCCACCCATAGCAATATCCTCAGCAATTTTGTTGAAAAATGATTTGGTGAACCACTCGATCAACAACCGATCAACAATCTCAAACTTAGTCAGGTGATGCCTAGGTCTCCATTCATGGATTTGATCAGAGATGTGGGTCGCAGTGTCTTTCTTGAGCGACATTCGTAGATGGGTTCCAGTTTCATAGAGAATCGACAATTGGAAGTGTGTGAGAAAGGCCATGGCGAGAGTGTTAAAGTCATGATAGTTATTTCAAGGTAGCTCAATATACCACTTGGCTGAAGCACTTGTAAGAGTTCATTGGAAAAGCTGAAGATGAATGGAAACATCAACTTAGGAATTTGCGGAGTTCCAGAGGTGATATGTCCTCACGTGACCTTGTGGATCCTCTTGCGCCTTTCCTTCAAACTTCGGACAATCGCTCGGGGTATTGGATGGAACTGGAGGCTAGTATGGTGAATGAAGAATCAGGTTATTCATGATTCCAGACACATATGGCAACTCCAGTGTAGCTAAGAATGACAATTGGCTATTGAAAGGCATTTGGGGATGATAACCAGACCCAGCCAATAGAACACATCCCTCCTGGTAAGGATTCTGCCGCCATAGTGGAGGGTTTTGTCCATATGGCATTTGATTTTTCCCCCAATGTAGGTTACCTTGCCCTTAGGGAGGATTCTAAACTTGAAAGCCTTAAAACTGTTTAGCCATAGGCAGTTCATAAACAACATATGGTTTAAAATGTTGTTGAGCCTGTTGACCTTGGACATATGGATTTTGTACCTGATGCTCCTAAATACAAATTTTTTGAACCTGTTGCACTTAGACAAAAGGGTTTTGGAGTTGCTACCCGTAAGGATTTTCCACTTGCTACCCTTGGACATAAGGATTTTGGATCTATTTCCCTTGGACAAAAGGATTATGAACCTGTTGTCCTTAGACATAAGGGTTTTGGGCCTACTTCTGTAAGACTTAACCCTAACCCTGCCCTTCCAAATGGTGATATGAGTATAAGGGTTGTTGCTGCCTGGGATGACCTTGTTGCCGCAAGGGCTAGCCTTGCAGTTGTAATGGTTATCCCTATGGATGAAGAGGTTGACCTTCCTAGGGGATAGGCTAGGAGGATTGTTTAACATATTGCATTTGCGGCTACAGGGTTGGCTACAACAGTTGCAAGGGTTTCCCCTACGATTGTTGCAGTTGTCCTTGCTGCAGCGTTATCTGCCCTTGTTGCTACATGGATGGCCTTTGCTACAATGAAGGTTGCCCTTGCTACTGTAGAATTTGTCCTTATTGCTGCAAGGGTACTTGAACAGTTCCCCAAGTGACACCTTGAAATTTCCCGAACTTTATCTGGCCATATCCACTAGGTGCAGTAGACGGACTAGGCTGAAAATAAGGTCTAGGCTAAGGGACGTAAGGCAGATTAACCATTGCTTGTGAACCATATGGGACATAAGGAGGTTGGTACTGAAACTAAGCCACATTGGGTTACTGGTACTAGATGTTAATTGACCCAGATGGAAAAACAAGGTTCGGCTGTTGGTACTGGACATTACTCGATTCAGTAGGACCAACAGGGTTTGGAATGGAACCCGAAGAGGGTTGGTTCATCCCAACCATATGAGTTTGTGAACCACTCACGTTGGTTGTGCCAGACATCATAGAAACATTCAGAATTCCCTCCCAGGGAGTGGCACAGTTTGTCCACTTCCTAAAGGAATTGAAGAACTGACAGAGACATGACTTGAGATCGTCATTTGAACTGGATAGGTTACTTGGACCGATGAAACAATAGGATTAAGAATAGTGGGTTGCACCGGAACTGAAGTACTTGCAGAATGCATAATCAATTGGGTGGTCAGGTTCTAAATGAACGGACCTGAGGTAGGCATGGTGCCAGACGAGCAGGTAGGGTTATGATATAGCAATGAGGCACTAGGCGTATCTGAAACCAACTGAGCTAAAGTCATGTATTTATGTGGTAGCTCAGGATGAACACTAGTCAGAATGATTCCTATGTAAGGGAAACCTTCAGGAGGGAAAGGATATTCCTGCTTATTGACAATGTGTGGAGTGGAAACCTTAGAGTGACCCGAAGAGGAGACTAATATTTATCCTTCTAATTCCATGGGTGGAAATAAATGACGACGGAGTACTGAAGATGTTCGAGGGGATAATTCCAAAGGAATACCCAGCTGATCATATGAACTGTACGGACACTACAGGGATATCACAAGAGGACCGATCAAAGGATTCAGAGGATAAACAATGAGTCCTATCTGACCTTTAGAAGTCGGCGAACTTTCGGGAGTCTCGATAGGATTATTTGGATATTTTGGACCAATTTCAGAAAGTGACCTAATATCCGAGGGAGGGGAAGGAAAATATGACATAGGTTGAATGCTCAAAACAATTCCAAGTTCAACATCTTGGTCCTCAAGTGACTATGACAATTCAAGAAAAGTCTCCTTAGACGATCTTTTAGATAGAGGAGAGGAAGAGGAACTAGGTGAACTTGATGGTTTAGCCACAATCGCTTTGTCTCATTTAACAAGAATTGAGAGATTGATTCCAAGGCTTTTAAAATGTACTTAAAGGTATACTCACAATGTGGTCTAGAAAAAGGCTAACGGGAATGTTATATGATCATGTGCAACAATTTTTTAAGACGTAAAAAAAACTGTTTCTTTTTCATGTTTTAAGAGTCGAGAAAAAAGCAAAGGTGACTCCATAATTTTTAGTTTGAAATGAGCTCGAAAGGACAAGTGCTCAGATGATCTTTTATATTTAGGGAATCAAAAGGATCAAAATGAATAATCAGGATAATCCAGGCAAAAAGGATTACCAGGTAACCGTGAACTACAGAATACCTCCTGATGAATCGAGAAGTATGGGCAGGTAATCTCCCCAAATTCTGTGTTCACTGTATCACGTTTACAAAGAGGCAGACTCAGCTTCCTATGGATAAATGATTGCAACCTAGTGTGGTATCCCTTTACATGCGTGATAGTATGGGGAGCACAAGTCTGTACTAGCACTGTCTAGTGCCGAAGTGAACAAAAAATGCTAGGTTTAAAGACACCAGAACATGTCTCTAGCATAGACCTTCTAAATGTGATCGTTAGGTTTCAAATGCACCTTAGGTTAATTGAATACATTTTAAAGTTTATCTTGAAATTATGTCTCGGTTCTCAGGCCTTATGGATATGACTCGAAAAACTCCTATATGTAGCTAAATGAGACAAGACCCTTTCAATTCGATGAATTGTTTAAATTAATGAGAGTAGAAAACACAATCAATGTAACAAAAAAGCAGTTGAAAGCAAAATGACCTTTTCACTACTTCACTTTTTGAAAACGAAATAATGAAAAACTCTTTCTCATTGCTATCTTTTCTATCAAACGCACTTCAAGTAGTCCTTTCAATAGTAAAGATAATTCATTTCTTTTCCAATGCAAATGATGATGCAACTCCAGTCTTCAATGATGCTAGCTAATATAACATATTGATTCAACAAACTAGAATTATGTATTTTTCAATGAAATGATAAAACGAATCTTTTCCAAACACTTCAATGAAAATTTTCAAAACAATCAACCTCAAGAAAATGTAAAGCACAAAAGATAATTCCTTCCAAACTAATGATGCAAAGGCTCAACCAAAAACAAGATGAGAAATGTGATCTATGCCCAAAAAGAGACTCTTAATCAACAAAAGAAACTTGTCAAACTTGTTAAATGGAAATCAAGGCAACAAAGGACTAAAAATGAAATCCAAGGAGCAATTTAACCAACAACTTGAATTGCTAAGCACACAAACAACTGAATGGATGATGACCTAGATGCCCTAGGGCCACAAACCATCCAAGGGCTCAAGAAACTAAGTAAAGAAATGGAAAACAAAACAAGCATATAAACTAAGCTAATGAAGCTTTCCAGTTAGGGAGAACACAGGGAGGACAAGCTAAGAGGCAGAAATCAAGAGGGAAAGACACCCTGGTTAGGATCTAGGGGAAACCCTGATCTTCACCTAAAGGAATCGACGCGACTGCCTAACTGACAACAAGCGCCACAAGGGGGTTGGCATGACTGTTTTAGAGAAACTTGCACTCATCGGCACTACTGTCAGGAAAATAAATGCGCTGTCTGAGAATTCAAGGAAAAAAATAAAAATTTTCAGAGGCTAAAAGCAAACTTTCCACTGTAAATTTCAGACTCAGAACAGTAAACCAGGCAAAGCAGAGAAAACTAAAGGTAAATGGTGATACTAGAAAAGTTCACACAAAACCATAAAATGACAATCAATCAAACAAAAGGATTAGCTCCCCAATATGGTTGCCAATTTGTAGTGCAGACAAATTCTCGGTGCAAACAAAAACAATTCCTCTAGCCCGAGAGAGCGGGTCTAATCACAAACAAACAATCTATGGAAAACTTCCTTAAGATAGAATCAAATAAGAGGTCCTACCTCTTAGAACACTATTTCACTTGGTGATATGTTCCTTCCTTACTCCAGCTACTTCTCCTTTCCTTCCTTTGAATACCTGAAACAAGCAAACAAACAACAACAACAAACGCGATAGCATACAAATTGCATTCAGCCTACTTAACACGTCAAGGAACATTAAGACATCAAATACAAGATAACACTTTAATGTAGGAAATCAATTAATAGTTGTATTCATATAAGTTCAGAAAGAGATTACAACCAATGCCTTGATGTTGCTGGTCTCCTCCGACGTATCTGGGTTCCCACATTTCTGTTAGCATCTCATGGATAGCCCCAACAATGGAAGTTTTAAGGCTTCTTACTTTTAGTCTCAAACCAAACCAAACACACTATTCTCCCTCAAACATAAACTAGAGAGTTATAAGCTATAGATGTCTTGCTGATTATTCAAGCTCCAAAAATACTAAGACCGGAAACTAGTTTTGCTTGTAAAAGGAGGGGTTGATATAGCTTGGATGGAGGGCACATGGTTCCACTTATCATGGGATAAGGCCTTATCTCTTGGGTTTGTTCCATCCTAATAGGAGAAAGGAGCCCAAACTGACTTCCTCGGCTCCATCCACCCCAACCACTTACCAGACTTCTGTTACGAAACTTCTAGACCTTGAAGTTTCCACTCCATATTTAAAAAACTTGCCAAAAAAGGATCAGCATGATTGAGAGAAGGCTCAGTAGCATCGTACAATGCTAGTCCTTGCTTTAATCTCTGCAAATAAGCGCGAGGAGAAAACGGGTCATTATCGTCAGTCTTGTAAACTGGGGTAAAAGGAAGATCTTTGGGAAATGATGCAAAAGTGAATTGTTCTGCTCATGAAGATGGACATAATGAGAGTTTCTTCATGATGGGAAAGCATGTAGGGTTCATTGGAGAGGTCCTCCAGGATCGGGGAATGGGGAGTACAGGGACAGTGACAAAATGTTGTGTAACACTTAGTTTTTTTATGGCCATGGTTAGATGTGATTCTTGCCTTGGTAAGTTCTTAAGTGGGACAAGTTGATCTTCAAAATGAGTGGCCTAAGATGAGTTATAGGCAATTTTCAAGTGAACAAGGTACAATCTATGTACAATTGGTCAAGTTTTTGCGGCTAAATCATGTCGATGTCACATGAAGTGTAGTACCTAAGGTCTTGATTTCATTCCCAAGTCATAAAAAATGTAAGGCTAGTTGTGAGGAAATTATTTCTAAGGTGTGCTAGGGAATGTTAACATGTTCCAGATAGTGTGAACACATGTTGAATATGCTAAGATGTGTCAAGTGCTAAGGCATGCCAAGATGTGCAAGCATGTGTCAGTACGTTCTAGGGACTGTCAAGGCAACAAAAAAGAGAAACAAGTTAAACTAAAAGGAAATGAACAAATAAGAGGGTTAATAAGTCATCAAATTACATTTTCCAAGAGGGGCATGCTAAGCACACCAACACCAGGTGCTAATAGGTGCCAAGTGCCAAGTTCCATTGCATTCTAAGTGCTAGATCTTCCTCTGTTACTTCTCATCTAATTTCATGTAGCTGATCTCATATAGTTTTAGTATTAAACCAAGGCATCTCAATGAATTCTATACATGCTAAGAATTTCCAAGCGCCAACACATGCCAAGTTCCAATGTATGTTAGCAAGTGATGTACATGTTATGAAGTGGCAGTGCATGTCGAAGAGTGCTAACACGTGCCAAAGAGTGCTAATGCATATTGATGAGTGTTAGGGAGAACTAAGTCAAAATACATGGAATTGAATGAAAATGAGGGTGTGCTAGGGAGTGTGAATGAGTGCTAGATGGCATGCCAAGGAGGGAATGACAAGTTATGTTAAGCATTAGTAAGGCATGCCAGGTAATATCAGGGCATGTCAAGAAGTGCCAGAGTGTGTTAGCGAGTTCCAATGTGTGTTAACATATGCCAAATAGTGCCAAGGCATGTGAAGACATGCCATATGCTAAGGTATGGTAGGATGTGGAGGGTGCCAGGGTATGCCAATATGTGGTAAGGAGTGTCAAGGAAACAAAAGGAAGAACCAAACTAAAATGCAAGGAAATGAACACATAATAGGGTTAATAAGTCATGACTTTCTCTTTTTCAAAAGGGGCATGCTAGGCACACTGATAATAGATTCCAACACATGCCAAGTGCCAATCTGTTCCAAGTGCTAATGTATGTTAGTGAATGACAAAGTGTTCCAGGGCATGCTAGGGACTATAAGGCATGTCAACACATTCTAGGAGAGTGTTATGCTATGCTAGGGCTCGCCAACATGTGCTTGGGTGTCCTATTCATGACAAGATGTTCAACGTACAAAGATGTTCGAAGACTTGCAAGGTGAAGAGAAATGTTAGTGTGTGCCAAAGCATGTTAAGGTGTGCCAAGAGTATTGAGGAGTGATAGGCCTTTCTCATTAATAGAATTGACAAAGTTTGATTATGTTTTAAAATAATATAGTTCGTACACACACTAGTTGAACTTTATCTAAAGGGAATTTGGCAGATAATAAAACTAATAGAGGTGAATTATGTGTTGACTCATAGGAAAATTATATTCTCATTACTTGAGGGTAATGTTACACACTAATTACTTCTTAACAAATTGACTGAATCTAACCACTATGACCTTTGACATGTAATGCAAAATACTCCACAACAATGATATTAAATCATTATATTTTGACAAAAAATATAGTAACATGCTATGTAGCGTCATCAAAAACTCATTGGAATGATCAATGATGATGAAGATTTCTTGAACTTCACCAATAGTAACCAAAAAGAGAATTGGTGAAGTTCAATAAAAGATCTTCACTAGAAGTGTCACCAAAGAGAGAATTAGTGACGGGCCTTTAACAACCCTCACCAAAAATGTCATTGAAAATGGCTTTGCTGACAAACCTTACAGGATTGTCACTATATGCACTTACAACAATGTTTTTTTAAGGTCCATCACCATATGAAACATTGTTGATGGACCTTAAAGGTCCGACACAGGCATACCCTCACCAATGACATTTTTTGTTGTCGTGAAACCCATATATTATCCTTCTGAAGATCATATCTCAAATATTTTCACAAAACCACTTGGCAGGATAAAATTTACTCAGCTCCACGAAGAGCTTGGTCTATGTTGTAATGTATTTTTATATCAAAGGGAGGAATATTAGATGATCCAAAATACATAAAATATAGTTTAATTATTTAGAGTCTAATAAACAATTATCTAGAATTTTTAATTAGATGCTGGAGACATTTTAGAATAAGTATTTGTTGTAAAAGATATGACACCCATAAAGGTGTCGTTTCATAGGAACTATTTTAGAAAAATAGTAGGAGCGTTGTTATGAGATCATTAAATGTAAATGGACACTTGTAAATGAAATAAGTGATCCCTAACAACATTAGTTTAGGAAGCAAGCTTATTTAAAGCTTCTTTATCTCTGCTTGCAAGAGTGTTGAGTGAATGTGTATACTCTTGCAAATTTCATGTAATTTTTCTTTTCCTTATTATTATAATTTGTGTTCATGGGGAGACTTCTACTATTAGCCGTAAGGGGGAGAAGTTATACCCATAATCACCGGCTCCAAATCTTGGTTTATACAACCCCACTTCATCCCGACTGTCGATCTTAAAAATAATAAATACAATCATAGTAAATGTTGTGTTGGTTAACCCATACATTAACATGAATTTTGGTACCATCGAATACGGGCAGGTGTATGTGAAACCATATTGTTGTGCACATGCCAACCGATGGTACCGTTTTAAGTGTTTAAATCCGGAGTGTGAAGCGCTTAAATATTCTATATGACACATTATAGCTTCAGTAATATAAAAGAAATAATGCTTTTTACGATAATAAATGAAAATAATGTAATATTGGATTAAGTATTTTTTTTGGGCGACTTTTAGTTGTTATGTGATGAAAGTCTACCGTTTACCCGCTACAAATTAAACAGGGGAGGCTTATTGTAAGTAATATTCATTCCTTGATTTGGGGAGACTTATTGTAAGTAATATTCATTACCTGATACTATATATAGCAGTGCATGGGAAGCAGTCGAATCGCTAAAACTGCAACTTATAGTTGCGATAGGTCAGGAAAAGTACCAGATATTTTCGGAGTAATTAAAAATAAATACATTTTCACGTAATTATATGACTATTATTTAAAAAATTGAAGTGTGAAACGTAAATGTATAAACAATAATAAAAATTGATTGTTTCATATAATTAGAAACACATTATCAACGACAATTTAAATAAAGAGAAAATAAACACATTTTTATGTAATTATAAACGAGCAATGAATCACAGTGAGCCGGATAAACATTACTTTTAAACAAAAGTTTTTAGTTGATTCCAAAATAAACCATTTAAAGTCTTCAACTTCCAAAATAAACCATTTAAAGTCTTCAACTTCAGAGCTTAAGGCACTTAATTCTATCATTATTGGTGTTGCAAAACATTGATAAATCCAACCACCAGAATTAAATGTAGAACTTAGCATCTTCTCGATTGATCTAGAATTTAGCAGATGTATTTAATGAAGTTCTAGAAATTGTTGACAATGGGGAAGCTTCCTCAAGAAGCCAATGCCCCAATCAAACTCTAGAAAGATCTGTGATATGTATAAAAACCTGTTTAGTGGTTGAATGAAAATAAGTTCAGAAGTTCTAAGTGTTTTTGTGTTCAGTGTCTGAGTCTCTAATCTCTAAGTTGAGCGATGTGTATTCAGCAGTGTAATCTCTAATTTGGTATCAGAGCCGAGGGTTTCGACTTAGTGTGTGTGGAGCCATCTGTATGATTTGTTGCAGGGTTGTGTGAAGCCCGTTGTGCATGAGTTTGAGAAATCGCTGTGTTGCAGAGAGGATTTGTTGAAACCTTTCGTGTGAGAGAGGGTCAAGAAGTCGAGCAAAGGAGCTGTGTGCTCATCGAGTTGGGAGCTGTGCGTGTGGCTGCATGTGGTGGAGCTGTGTGCTCATATAGTTGGGAGCTGTGTGCTCAACGAGTTGCTGTAGTCTATTGGAGGGAGGCGAACAGTTGGAGAGACTGCAGAGTGTGATTAAGAGAGCGTCGATGCTGCTATTTTAGATCGAGTCCTGAGGTATTTTGTTCTGGGTGTCGCAGCACTGAAAGATCCCAAGGGTTTGGACTTTAATAGCTGTAAGTGTCTGATATATATGTACAAGTTGGAAAAACTTGATTAATCGCTGTAAATATATGTTGTAGGTGGGATGTCGAGTGAATTCCATAATGTTTTCCTAGTTAGCTTAAATGTGTGATATTGAAGTGTTTTTCTGTTATTTGAAAGAAGAAAAGGTGAATCTGATTTGAGTTAAAAGATTTTGTTGGATTATGCTGTCCGAATTTACATTGTTATGTTGTGCACCATTGTCGAGTTTCCCTGTGGTTTGGCCTTGTCCAAGAGGCATTTGCATAATGAGCTGTTCAATCTAACCTTGTTTGCAGCGCAAAGTATAGTTGCAGGTTGTTGGCACCGCTCCTGCATGAATTTTATAGAGATCACAGTTACTGTTCTTATTTTAATTGTTGTTGCATAGAAGAATGTGGAGCTGTTGATTTGACTAGGAGGTCGAAAGAGGTGAGGAGCTGCAAATTGAAAAGTGAAAGTCGTGCAGTTTGAAACTGTGTGCTTGTCTGCAGAGCTGCCCCGTGAGATTCAACCCTGTGTGTAAGCATTGTTGAAGGTTGGAGAAAAGGGCAAACCTGGAGACGGCTAGTCGAACTGACTATTCAAATCATTGTGGTTGAAGGCCAGTTGTGTGGTATTGTCTTAAATGGTTTAGAAGGCTCATAGAAAATATGTGTTGACTATATACTTGGGTAACAGTAAGTGGTTGTCAAGCGCTTGACTAGGAAATCATGTTGGGTTGTGAGGGCTTGAGGGTGTGAAGGCCACGCAGAGTTTGGTGTGTTGAGGAGCTAAAGTTTGTTTTTGTTGCATATTTGACTCTATGGTAGAGTGATGGGTCAACAGAGGAGACTCAAAGAGAATTTAAACAGGTGAGGAGAAAGAATGAAATGGCAATAATTGCAGAAGAATATCTTAATCAGATAGAAGAATTTGAAGACACTGATGCAATACTGAAACGATTAATGCCAGTTCTGACAATTTTATAAGGTAAAAATTTTAAGCTTTGCGCAATTAAAATGGAAGGATTGCTTGGTTCAATAAATTTATGGAAATTTGTCCAAGAAACTTCTTGAATATGGATGATAAGCGTAGAAATACAATAACGTTGTTTCTCATCATATTAGCTTTAGATGAAAATATTTTGTCTAATATTTTGTTTGAATTTGGTGAAATATGTGATGCAAAAATATTTTGGGGTATTCTTGAAATGAAATACAGTATGGAGAGTAGTGAGAAAGCTGAAATTGATGAGGGTGTTGTTGCTAAAAGTGATTGTGTTGAAAGCATCATAGTTGGGATTAAGGCTGAAAGTATGTCTTTAGCTAACAATAGAGTAGCATGTGATAGTGAGGAAATTCGCTGTGATGCAGAAACATATGAAGTCAAATTTTGATGATAATTATGTGTCTCATGAAGAGTGGTTCAATCTCATGCAAGAAAAACATCTTATTGATGAGTTGTTGTTTGGTGAAAAAAGTTGCCTACCTCCATACACAAATCAAATGCAGGATAACATGTTTGCAGCAACAGAATTGACAAAAGAGGTTGAAGACATGAATCAACCAACTATGTTAGCAAAGAAAAATGAAGGAAGCAAAGCTCTTTCCAAAGAGCACGATGACAAAAATCAATATGGTCTTTTTTATTAATTTAACATTGTTTTTGAGTGTGCAGATATTGACAATCAGGAAGAAGAAACAAAACTTGACGAAATTGCAAGCATTAAGGACAAGTATGAGTCCCAAGAACATGAAGCAATGTTGAATACAAAGAATGTTAACTTGCAATCAAGAAAGGAGAAGCTCAATCACTATATTATGACAAGAAAGGTGAAAATGAAATGGCACTACCAAAGGAAAAGTAACAAGCATGGGCGCTTTAATAAGAAGGCAAAAATGAAATGTTTTGTTGTAAGCCTAGTTGAGACTTAGACCAGCAAGCAAGTTAAAGTTTAGGTTGTCATGATTAAGAGTATAGTGTCTTGTCTATTGTGCTATAGTATATTTTTTATATGGTTGGATTTAAGGGGGAGTGTTGGAAAACATTGATAAATCCAACCACCATAATTAAATGTAGAATCGAGCATCTTCTAGATAAGTCGGCGGAAGTCCGAAGGGCTGGATTGATCTAGAATTCCGCAGATGTATTTAATGAAGTTCTAGAAATTGTTGACAATGGGGGAAGCTTCTTGAAGAAGCCACCGCCCCAATCAAATTCTAGAAAGATCTGTGATATTTATAAAAACCTGTTAAGTGGTTGATTGAAAATAAGTCAGAAGTTCTAAGTGTTTATGTGTTTAGTGTTTGAGTCTCTGATCTCTAAGTTGGAATTAGAGCGGTAGAGGTTGAGCGATGTGTGTTCAGTAGTGTAATCTCTAATTTGGTATCAGAGCCAAGGGTTTCGGCTTAGTGTGTGTGGCGCCGTCTGTATGAGTTGTTGCAGGGTTATGTGAAGCCCATTGTGCGTGAGTTTGAGAAATCGCCGTGTTGCAGAGAGGATGTGTTGAAACATTTCGTGTGAGAGCGGGTCAAGAAGTCGAGCAAAGGAGCTGTGTGCTCATCGAGTTGGGAGCTGTGCGTGTGGCTGCGTGTGGTGGAGCTGTGTGCTCATATAGTTGGGAGCTGTGTGCTCAATGAGTTGCTGCAGTCTATTGGAGGGAGCTGAACTGTTGGAGAGACTGCAGAGTGTAATTAAGGGAGCGTCGATGCTACTGTTTTAGATCGAATCATGAGGTGTTTTGTTCTGGGTGTTGTGGCCTGCAGCACTAAAAGATCCCAAGGGTTTGGACTTTAATTGTTTAAGTGCCTCATGTATATGTACAAGCTCGAAAAACTGGATTAATCACTGAAAATATATGTTGTAGGTAGGATGTCGAGTGACTTCCATAATGTTTTCCCAGTTACCTTAAATGTGTGATATTGAAGTTTTTTTCTACTATTTGAAAGAAAAAAAGGTGAAAGTGATTTGAGTTAAAAGATTTTATTGGGTTATGCTGTCCGCACTTACATTGTTGTGTTGTGCATGACTGTCGAGTTTCCCTGTGGTTTGGCCTTGTCCAAGAGGCATTTGAATAATGAGTTGTTCAATCTAACCTTGTTTGTAGCGCAAAGTATAGTTGTAGGTTGTTGGCACCGCTCCTGCATGAATTTTATAGAGATCACAGTTACTGTTCTTACTTTAATTGTTGTTGCATGGAAGAACGTGGAACTGTTGATTTGAGTAGGAGGTCGAAAGAGGTGAGGAGCTGCAAATTGAAAAGTGAAAGTCGTGCAGTTTGAAACTTTGTGCTTGTCTGCAAAGCTACCCCGTGAGATTCAACCCTGTGTGTAAGCGTTGTTGGAGGTGGGAGAAAAGGGTGAACCTGGAGATGGCTAGTCGAACTGGCTAGTCAAATCATTGTGGTTGAAGGCCAGTTGTGTGGTATTGTCTTAAATGGTTTTGAGGGCTCATTGAAAGTGTGTGTTGACTGTATACCTGGGTTACAGTAAGTGGTTGTCGAGCGCTCGACTAGGAAATCATGTTGGGCTGTGAGGGCTCGAGGGTGTGAAGGCAATGCAGAGTTTGGTGTGTTCAGGAGCTAAAGTTTGTTTTTGTTGCATATTTGACTCTATGGTAGACTGATGGGTCAACAGAGGACTCAGAAAGAATTTAAACAAGTGAGGAGAAAGAATGAAATGGCAATAGTTGCAGAAGAAGATCTTAATCAGATAGAAAAATTTTGAAGACACTAATGCAATACTGAAACGACTAATGCTAGGTCTGCCAATTTTCTCAAGTAAAAATTTTAAGCTTTGGGCAATTAAAATGGAAGGATTTCTTGGTTCAGTGGATTTATGGAAATTTGTCCAAGAAACTTCTATGAATTTGGATGATAAGCGTAGAAATGCAATAACATTGTTTCTCATCATATCAGCTTTAGATGAAAATATTTTGTATAATATTTTGTATGAATTCGGTGAAATATGTGATGCAAAAATATTTTGGGATATTCTTGAAATGAAATACAATATGGAGGGTAGTGATAAAGCTGAAATTGATGAAGGTGTTGTTGCTAAAAGTGATTGTGTTGCAAGCATCATAGCTGGGATTAAGGCTCAAAGTATGTTTTTAATTGACAATAGAGTAGCATGTGATAGTGATGAAATTCCCTGTGATGCAGAAACATATGAAGTCAAATTTGATGATAATTATGTGTTTCATGAAGAGTGGTTCAATCTCATGCAAGAAACATATCTTATTGATGAGTCGTTGTTTGGTGAAAAGAGTTGCCTACCTCCATACACAAATAAAATGTAGGATAACATGTTTGCAGCGACAGAATTGACGAAAGAGATTGAAGACATGAATCAACCAACTATGTTAGCAAAGAAAAAAGAAGGAAGCAAAGCTATTTCCAAAGAGCACGATGACAAAAATCAATATGGTCTTTTTTATGAATTTAACGACGTTTTTTAATGTGCAGATATTGACAATGAGGAAGAAGCAACAAAACTATTAAGGACAAGTATCAGTTCCAAGAACATGAAGCAATGTTGAATACAAAGAATGTTAACCTGCAATCAAGAAAGGAGAAGCTCAATCACTATCTTATGACAAGAAAGGTGAAAATGAAACGGCACCAACAAAGGAAAAGGAACAAGCATGGACCCTTTAATAAGAAGGGAAAAATAAAATGTTTTGTTGTAAGGCTAGCTGAGACTTAGACTAGCAGGCAAGTTAAAGTTTAGGTCGTAGTGATTAAGAGTACAGTGTCTTGTCTATTGTGCTATAGTATATTTATTATATGGTTGGATTTAAGGGGGAGTGTTGGAAAACATTGATAAATCCAACCACCAGAATTAAATGCAGAACCTAGCATCTTCTGGAGAAGTCTGCCGAAGTCTGAAAACTCTGGATTGATCTAGAATTCAGCAAATGTATTTAATGAAGTTCTAGAAATTGTTGACAATGGGGGAAGTTTCCTGAAGAAGCCACCGCCCCAATCAAACTCCAAAAAGATCTCTGATATGTATAAAAACTAGTTCAGTGATTAAATGAAAATAAGTTCAGAAGTTCTAAGTATTTCTGTGTTCAGTGTCTGAGTCTCTAATCTCTAAGCACTGACACATGATAGTGTGAGTAATCTAAAAGAAATAATGCTCATAAATATATAATATTGGAATGGTATTTAAATTTATTTTATTAATTTTATTTTTTTTCCCTTCCTTTCCAGATAGAAGGAAATAAGCAAAGAGCGAGCTTAATCAAAATCTTGTAAATATCCACCATTTCCCATAACCAAATCCTATCTGTACCCAATTTTCTTCAATAATGAACAATCTCATATCTTATTTATGGATAACAGCAATAATAACTATACGCATTGCCCATGGAGAAGTGGAAATTGTAGCACCTAAATGTCGACTGATTTTCATCTCGGTTCCAGGGTGCCTGACGAAGGATCAGGAGCCGCAGAATGGATATTGGAAGGTGTGTTAAGGAGAAATCGTTGTAGATGCTTTGTCAGGATCAACCAGTCTAAAATGTTGAAGTTGGTAAGAATTGGTCACAATCTCCACATCTATGGAAACAGGTCTTGTCGGTGAGGAAAGATGATCACGCTCACTGGTCAGCATGGACACTACCAGTGACATTGAAGGACGCAACGGTGCAGCTTCTTGAGTGCACAGAAGAACAATTTTATTAACTTCCTCACACGAATATCTGCCATCGAATGTGGGATCCATAACTTCTAATGCTCTCTCTTCTTTATACAGTATCCATGTCTGGTGATTGACAAATATTAACAAAACATAAAACATTAGTAAGCGGGAATGATAATTATATGGTCATTTACGAAACTTCTGCTTAGATATTAGATCCACATTAGCCATACTTCTTCCGGGAGAAACACCATATCATGAGGCGAACTCTGATTCTAACTCTGATTCTTTCTTCGTCCACTTTTTCTTTCAGTTGTCCGCATAAGGCGTACTCACCTCCATCTAACCACTGCTCAATGTCATCTATAATTAAATCAACGTATCTTAACCCCCTTGAAATTATATGCTGCTTTCTCAAATCTGTGGATTGTAATTGGTTCATATCCTGCAATTTATCAAATAAAGTTGGGAACATCAAGACATTGAAATGTAAAGAGAAAACTTACAAAGTTCCTGCAATTCTAGTGCTCAGGTAGCTTTTAATCTTCTCCAAAGAGTTTGGAGAAACTAAAGTCTGCTATTTTGGGTGGGTCTTTGTTTATTATCAGGTAAAATATATTAGAAAATAGAAGGAGATCAAAGAGCTATTAATTGCACACAATAAAGTAAAGCTTACTTGTTATTTTTATTGATCACCACAAGCAGGTCTGGACTTTAAAATATCTATTGCCTGCAAAATGAAAATAAAGTAAAGCTTACTTGATATTTTTATTGATCACCACAAGCAGTTCTGGACTTTAAAATATCTTTTGACTGTAAAATGAAAATTTGGAGACGGGTGCTGGTTTTCCATGCTTGTCAATTTAAGTTTTCATTAAATTTATGACTGTCAATTTTTTTTTGGTGTTACCTATTAAAAAAAATTAGCAAGAGTTCTTGCACTTCTTGCGGTTTGACATTTTCTTAGTGAGAAAATCTTCCATCATTGCTACTAGAACACCAAATTTCTACCTGTTTGGCAGTTTGTGTTTCATGCTCATCCTTACAGTGCTGAGCCAGTGTTAAGTTGTAACAACTACGTCCATCAATCTAAACTCACGTATCATGATTACTCAGAACTGCTCTGACAATGGTATTGTAGAATCGATCAGACTAAATTGGAACACTATTTTAATACTGGTAATAAAATTATCCTTTCAGTGGCGTAATTACTTTGTTCGGTATTATTATTGCAGTTAAATTGGAATACTATTTTAAGACGGGTAATAAAATTATCCTGTTTGTGGCGTAATTATTTTGTTTGGTATTATTATAGCAGTTGGGGCGCACACTGGTCATTTGCAGCAAAACTCTATGCTGGGAATGTGGGAGCTGCTAGTTCCGATCTCCACCGGAATGGCGGAATGGCCTTGGGTGTAGCATATTAGGTGCTTTGGCATATTTGCAGTCTAGATGGTTTGAGATGTACACAGAAACCACAGACAGAACATTTTAGTATATTAAAAATAAAATGTTTAAAATTTTAATTGCTGTGATCTTGTTAGAGAGTTAGTAGTAATAATATTTTATAATCAATTAATTTTCAATTCAATAAAAATCCCATAATTGCATTTTAAATGGGCTTTGTTGTGATGGCTCATATTAAATATTATTTCTTTTTAAAATGTGCTATTTACCAAAATACTAACTTAAAAAAAAAATCATATACTTTTCTAGATTGAGTCATTTAATAAGATAGTCGACCAGAGTCCAGTAAACTTATTTCTTCCAGTCACATTATCTTTTTATATAGAGTGGCAGGTTGAGAGTCAGGTTGCATTTGGGCAGAGTTAAAGAAGAGTATGTGTGGAATAAGAATTAATGAAAGAATATTGTTTTGTTTTCTAACACTATTACTTTATACTATTCTAAGCATACAGAATTAATGAAAAAGTATTGTTTTGTTTTCTAACACTATTACTTTATACTATTGTAGGCATACAGAAAAAACCAGCTTAGATCGCATCCAGAGTTCCATGGATTCATTCAGACCCTTTATTTATTTAAATTCCAATAATACAAAGGGGAAATACTACGAAAAAGCCACTACCCTTTCACCAATTCATGAGCAATTAGAATTTTAATTCCCTCATTAGATTCCCTCCCTTCCCTTTAAAGTTTTCCCCTCATTATTTAATGTTACCCCTATGCTTTTCCCAGTTTTGTTTTTCAAAATATTTATCCCAATCACATCTAAACACTACCCATTCCAAAAATTACAACTATCAGTAGAAGACAGATGAGCCACATGCCAGAATGCAACTTAATACTCATGAGTCAAAATATGCAACGCATGACAAATGTATTCGAGGAATTTTACAGGAAAAAACTAGTGTGCAACCATAAAAAAAATTAATTGAGAGTCATGAACGCACACGCATGTTGTTATAGATAAAAGAAAATTGCGGTTTTCAGTTTCCGTCAAAGATGAAGGGCATAGTTGAAAGTATTGTCATGAAAAAATCAAACAGGTGTATCTGGAAAGTACCAGATTATATTAAACGAGCGGGTGACTCAAATCCTGTCTTGCTCACAAGTTTCAGTTCAACACTTTCAATCCGCCAGCGAGGACAAAGTCGCATGTCTAGAACTCAGATTACACTTGATTTGTTGCGAGGCTGCAACAGTTCAGTGTTACACTAAAGTAATAAACATCAGATACAACCAAATTCTAATACAAACCCACGGGCAGCAACTTCGCATTTAACATATAATAGCGTCATTTAGCACGATTCGTGAATCCGGATCTGGAATAGGTAAATGATAATATTGCAAATTCCACATCTCAGTATTGGAATAGGTAAACCGTAAGATTGTAATTTATACGTCTCATCATATTAAATTTGTATATCATTCATGTAACGCAAGCCATTAATGATGTTTAGGGAGTTACGTCTGTTAATGGTAAGTACTAAGGTATTAGGCAATAGGACCCTGGAAAATTTAAATAGTTTTTAAGTTCAAACTGTGTTATATACTAGTTTCTAAGACCTATTCTTAGGAAATAAGGTATTATATATTTTTAAGTTTTACCTCTGGAATTAGACGTCATTTTGACGGGTTAGAGAGGTATACTGCACGTCATAGAACATTTTTCCCTTGTGCTCAAATATATTTTGAAATCAAAATGTTTTGGCAAGTCAAATTCTAACCCTGACCACGAGTGTAAATATATAAGACAAAAATTACTCACTTGATATTTTTATTGATCAAGACAAATATATAAGACAAAAGTTACTTGCTTCTACACCTACAGATCATAACTATGATTCATACATTTGAAACAACAACTTCTAAATTGACTCCTCAGAACTCTTAATGACAGTTACACATCACATGGAAGCATTACTTCCAACACCCTCCCTTAATCATTACATGGAAAACATTGAAACAAATATTACAACAACAAGAATAATCTATGTCTCACTGGTCTTCAAGACCACTCACATCCACTCTGGAATTTTGCAAACATCACTCTTTCACCACTTCATCTTAAGATGTCACTTAACCTCCATTTAAAACATAATTGCTTCAGACCATCTTTGATGTACTTTGCAGAATTGATGTTTCTCAACCTTCCAAAGTATAACAAATCAGTTTTGATATTGAACCATCCTCTAGACAAACCTCCATCTGTTGAATATATGGTCTTTCCTTGTATTCTCTAATTATCTAAGAAGTCAGTCTCATACAAGGTGACCTCTTAAGAATATAATTAAATTAAACTATATAGTAATATACCTAGCTTCACACGAGGCTACCAACTTATAACAGATTATACATAATCAAATTCTTGATATATTCTTGTGTCACCATATGCATCAAGAACCACCAATTTGATAATATGCTAACATGCTCTATAATTAATTCTTCATTTTATTTGACACACATTACATTTACACAATAACTTACTCTAATATAATAAAATTGCAACACACCAAAAAAGAAATTACAACTTAACAAAACACCCAAAAAGGACTCACACAAAACCAATGTCTTATATTTAATCTATGCACATCCTCATTAAAGCAACATGGGCTCTGAAGATTCCAAAGACAACATCATATCGTTTCTAACATATCCTAATCCTGCCTCCATACCCTGTCTCATGAGTTGCTATCGAGGTATGGCTAATAGCGTTAGGTTTGTATGGTCTCGCTTTGGCATCCATGTTGGAAATTTCTAATAATTTCAAACAAAACTCTGAACAAAAAAATGCTCTATTTTTACCACAGGATCAAAAATTTGTTTGCTGAAGACAAAGATTTACACATGCACGGAGAACACTTGTATTCATTAAAAATACTGCTGTTACAAAATAAGATCTTCTTTTTCCTCCAACAGAGGGATTACAACTGTTCCAAAAAGAAATTTACTCTCTCTGCAACAGAGAGCAATACTCTGTTTCTTAAAAAAAAATTAACACCAAGGAAAATTTTAAGAATGGAAATTTTTCTTGAAGTTTAGAAACAATGGCGAATCTCATTAATCCCTAATATGCAAACTATAAAATGTTTATTGATATATTTATGAAATTATTCAAATTTATAATGATTTTATATATAGTCTCTATATAATGTTGGCGATTTTAAAGGTAAA
>APFE030089685.1:286858-302147 GCA_000404065.3 Pinus taeda
TAAGGGGTCATAACATAATCAAAGCCGACATAACAATAATAATGTAAGGGCACAATAATAACAATAGTGGACTTCTATAGGGCACAATAGTAACAATATGGGCACTACATGGGTACATTAATATAATAAGTGGGTTGTACTAATAACAATAATGGGTTACACTAGTAGCATAGGGGCCTAACAACTGTTTTGTAAAAAAAACCTTTCATTCACGAGCTGCTGCTGCTCTCATTTAATTACATTTCATATTCAACCCAAAAAAAGAAAACATTCACCATGTTGGAGATTGCATTTCAACAACAAAAAACATACATTCGCACTGCTGTGCGTTTTTTCCCTTTCATGCTCTTGTTGCGAGTGTCACATTGCAATACAATACGATGAACAAAAAAAAATATTACATATCACATATTCGTGAATAAAATAAAATTAAACTTTTACCTACTTTTACTGACCCCAATACAATTCAATTAATTTCTTTAATTACTTCAGCATGGCGATATATATATATATTATATATATATATATATAATATATATATATATATATATATATATATATATAAATATATATATATATACCATGGATTTTACTCCACGTCAATCGCACGGTGGTCAACCTTATAATGAAGAAACATGTTCCCTGCTGCCATGACTGTTGATTTGCACATCATTGATCGAATGACTGTTGGCAATTCCCCGGAGGTCCCTTTCAATCGAGATTTACATTTCAGGGAATGGTGGTTTTGGAAAGTCAACTGAGGACACGCGTTGGCTGATCAAAATGCTCACTACCCCCTCGAAAAATACCACTGATGCGTGAAGGCGGTGCAGGGAAATCAGGTTGGTTTTCCAAAAATTGTTTTATGGTCACTGGCACTGCACGATAGTTGAAATTACAATTTCAATACTCCCCTTTCATTTCAATTGTTGGGTTATCAGTCATACCCAAACATTTCCTCAAAAATTCAAAATTTTTCTACCCCAATGGTTTGGTCAAAATGTCTACAACCTGCTCCTAACTCCTGTAATTTTTTAAGACAATTTATCCATTGTTTACCAGTTGCCTGATGTAGTGAAACTTTGTGTCAATGTGCTTCGTTCTCTTATGAAACACATAATTCTTGGATAATGCAATAGCTGAGCTATTGTCACAAAAAATCACAATTCATTTTACTTTCTCTTGGCATAAACTTCTTAACATCCTTCTCATCCAAACTACTTGACATGCTGCTGCTGTAGCTGCCACATATTCTGTCTCTACTATAGACAACACTACAATAGGATTTTTTTTAGAAGCCCATGAAATAGCTCCTGAACCCATGTGAAAAACATAATCGGATGTGCTTTTTCGATCATCTACACTTCCATCCCAATCACTATTAGTGTATCCAATTAAATATGAACATTCTGAAGCAGTATATAAAATGCCAAACCTTTTAGTACCTTTAACATACCTCAGAATCCTTTTTGCTGCCTACCAATGTGCTTCATTTGGCCTCTCCATGAATATGGAAATTAACCTAACAACATGCATTATATCCGGCCTAGTTACAGTCAAATACATGAGACTGCCAACTATGTTGTTGTACAAACTAGGATCAAAATCCTTACTTCTGTCCTCTTTGCTGAGTTTTAATCCCATTACTGTGGGAGTGATTTTTGCTTTGCTCTTTTGCATATTAAATCTTTCCAACACTTTATTTGCATATTTCCATTGTGAGATAAAAATCTCATTTCCATTTTGTTCTACTTCTATTTCTAAGAAGTATCTAAGCAAACCCATGTCAGTCATTTCAAATTCTTCTTTCATGACTGTTTTGAAATTTTCAATAAGATAATCATCATTACCTGTGAAAATAACATCATCAACATATAACACAACAATTACAATTTTACCATCCTTTTCTTTGATGTAGAGGGTGGGTTCTCGCTCACACTTTTCAAATCCATTTTCCAGTAGATAGGAATCTATCCTACTATACCACGCTCTTGGTGCTTGCTTCAGCCCATAAAGAGCTTTCTTCAATCTACACACTTGGTGCTCTTGGCCTTTTTTTTCATAGCCTGGAGGTTGTTCAATGTAAACCTCTTCCATTAACACTCCATTTAGGAATGCTGACTTCACGCCCATTTGGTAAACTTTCCACTTGTTTTGTGCTGCTATGGACAACACTTCTCTCATGGTTTCTATTCTAGCAACCGGTGCGAAAGTTTCCTCATAGTCTCTCCCATACTACTGCTTATATCTTTTGACAACAAGTTTTGCCTTTTGTCTTTCTATTTTTCCTTCAGCATTACTCTTGGTCTTGTAAACCCATTTGACTCCAATGACTTCTTTTCCTTTTGGTAGTTCAACTAAATCCCATGTCTTGTTTCTTTCTATGGCATTGAGCTCCTCATACATAGCTTCTATCCATTTCCTATCCTTAATAGTATCTTCGAAATGAATAGGGTCATCAACATGACAATATAAAGCAAACAAAGAATTCATACCTTCATCATAAATGCCACTTAAATTTCTGAATTTCTTACCTCTTTCATTTGGTGTACAAGTGCTTGAAGAAGCAATTAAATTTCCTCCTTGTGGTGTGCTTGGAGAAGCACTTTCATTTCTCTTCAAGGGTGTCTCTTGCTGCCTTTGTGTTGGAGCTGTTGTTTGGGGATGTATTTCAGCCATCTCCTCATCATCTTCATCATGAGACAAAGAGTTTTTAACATTCACTGTTTTCTCTATGCTTCCATCCCAAGCTTCCTCCTCAATGAACTAAACATCTCTACTCACAAAAAACTTCTTGGTGGATCGGTTATACAACCTGTAAGCTTTGGATTCCTCACTGTATCCAATGAAAATACATTTCTCCCCTTTGCTGTCCAAACTCTTCCTTAGCTGATCTGGAATGTGTGCATAAGCCACACATCCAAAAACTTTCATGTGGGTGACTCCTTGCTTTCTCCCACTCCATGCTTCTTCCGACACTCTATTCATGACTGTTTTTGTAGGGCATCTATTCGAAATGTACGCTGCACGGTGTACAACTTCAGCCTAATAATCATTTGGCAAATGCTTTTCCTTTAACATACTCCTCGCCATCTCCATGATTGTCCTATTCTTCCTTTCGGCTACTCCATTTTGTTGCAGAGTGTACGTAGTGGTAAACTATTTATGAATTCCATTTTCTCTACAAAAACATAGAAATTGTTTGGAAATATACTCACCTCCTCTATCAGTTCTTAAAACTTTGATATGCAGCCCACTTTGGTTTTCTACAAGTGCTTTGAAATTGTGAAATTTTTCAAACACTTCACTTTTGTTCTTCAGGAAATCAACCCAAGTTTTTCTAGTAAAATCATCAATAAATGTTAGAATATAGAGGCTGCCTGCAAGTGATGGAGCTTGCATCGGTCCACATAAATCTGAGTGGACAATCTCTAAGGGTGCTTTTGCCCTTATGCTTTTCCCTCATGGAAAACTTTCTTTGTGTTGTTTCCCCAAGATACAACCTTCACAAAGGCTGTCCGGTTTCTCTATCAATGGTAATCCTCTTACCATTCCTTTTCTACTCAATAAGTTAAGACCTCCAAAGTTGAGATGTCCAAATCTCAAGTGCCACAACCAATTTTCATCTTTTGGTTCACTTTGGAAAGCCTCTTGTGTAATTGTTGCTATTTCAACTCCATCTTATAAAACTGCTCTTATCCTGAGAGGGAACATCCTGTTCCTTGTCATTTTCACTTCAACAATACATAGTTTGCTGGGTTTTCTATCCATGATGGTGCATACATCATTCTCAAAGAAAACATGGTAACCCTTTTTAACAAGCTATCTAATACTTAAGAGGTTACATTTCATTCCAGGAACATAATAGACATATGTTATGGTTTTCTCTTCACCTTTCCTTAAGATATTTACTTCACCTTTTCCCATAACAGAAACTTTACTATCAGTCCCAAGTGTGACTTGTGACTTCACACTCTGATCTAACTTAGAAAATAGGGCTATGTTCCCTGTCATATGGTTACTGCAACCGGAGTCTAGAAACCATATATCATCACTCTTTGTTTCAGCCATATTACAAGCTAACAACAAATTATCCTGGCTGATATTTTCTCTAGTGAAATTTGCACTAGATCTATTATTCATATCATGCTACTTCTTCCTACATTCATTTGCATAATGCCCATATTTTTTACAATATAACATTGGACATTGAATTTATCATACCTTTGTCCTTGAGCATGATGTTGTCCACTTTGTTGACTGCTACCTTGGCCTTGGTTCTGATTTGGGTTGCTGCCTCTTTCTTGAGTGTTTGCTGGATTGTTTCTTCCACCTCTATTTTGGCTTTTGCCTCTTCCTCTCTTGTTTCCTTTGCCTTGACCTCTTCCTCTTCCAAAAGACATTTGGGTCTTAAAGGCATGCTCTAGAGATGAGTTTTCATTTCTACTCAATCTCTACTCATGTGTTATCAGTGATGCATGTAGTTCATCAACTGAGAAATTTGTGAGATTCTTTGTCTCTTCTATGGTGGTGACAATCACATTGAACTTTGAGGGTAGGATTCTTAATAGTTTCTCCACAATTCTCCTTTCTTCAAGAATCTCTCCATGAGACCTTATCTGTGTGACCAAGCCAATCACATGTGTGAAGAATGAGTCAATATTATCTGACTCCTTCATGCATAAATTCTCAAAATCTCTCCTCAGAAACTGTAGTTTTGTTGTCTTCACTTTCTCCATGCCTTGATAGGCTATCTTGAGAGTTTGCCATGCTTCTTTGGATGTCTTGGCTGCTGCTATCCTTGGAAACACACTCTCATGCATTGCTTGATATAAGAAGAGGAGGGCTTTAGAATCCTTCTTTTTATTTCTCTTCAATAGATCTTTCTTTGCCTGAGTTAAATTATTAAACTCATTTTCATCTGCTGGTTCTTCAAAACCATCCTCAACAAATTCCCATAAATCTTGTGAGGCAAGCAGGGCTCTCATGGTTATTGCCCAATAGTCATAGTTTTTTCCATTAAATAGTGGGAGCTGAGTATTACAAATACCCATGCTAGTGTTGGAACCAACCATTCTTGCACTCTAAACTATGCTTCAAAATATTTGACTGTATTTAAAAATCACTGACTGTCTTCAACAACAACACAAAAAAAACTTGAGAAATACCTTTGAATATTTCTTGACTGCGTCTTCACTCTGCTGGAGAAGCTGCTGCATCAAGAAATCCTTCCTTCAGCTTCTTTGACACCTTCAAAGAGCCTGGATAAGCTCTGATACCATGTTGGAAATTTTGAATAATTTCAAACAAAACTCTGAACAAAAAAATGCTCTATTTTTACCACATGATCAAAAATTTGTTTGCTGAAGACAGAGATTTACACATGCACAGAGAACACTTGTATTCATTAAAAATACTGCTGTTACAAAGTAAGATCTTCTTGTTCCTCCAACAGAGGGATTACACCAGTTCCAAAAAGAAATTTACTTTGTCTCTGCAACAGAGAGGAATACTCAGTTTCTTAAAAAAAATTAAGACACTGCTGTGTAAAAAAACACTTTCATTTGTGAGATGTTGCTGCTCTCATTTCATTACATTGCATATTCATCCCAAAAAAAAACATTCACCCTGCTGGAGATTTCATTTCAACAACAAAAAACATACATTCACACTAATGTGCCTTTTTCCCTTTCGTGCTCTTGTTGCGAGTTTCACATTGCAATACAATACGATGAACAAAAAAAAAACATTACATATCACATATCCGTGAATAAAACAAAATTAAACTTTTACCTACTTTTACTGACCCGAGTGCAATTCAATTAATTTCTTTAATTACTTCAGCATGGTGAAATATATATATATTTTTTATTAACCGTGGATTTTACTCCACTTCAATCGCACAGTGGTCAGCCTGATAACCAAGAAACATGTTCCATGCTGCCATGACCGTTGATCTGCCCATCATTGATCGGACGACTACTGGCAATTCCTCGGAGGTCCCTTTCAACCGAGCTTTACGTTCTAGGGAACAGTGGTTTTGGAAAGTCAACTGAGGACACGCATCGGCTGATCGGAATGCTTGCTGCCCCCTCGAAAAATACCACTGATGCGTGAAGGCGGTGCGGGGAAATCGGGCTAGTTTTCCAAAAACTGTTTGATGGTCGTTGGCGCTGCACGGTAGTTGAAATTACAATTTCAACAATCCATCGATCTCCATGGGAATTCCATCTAGACTCAAAATATATATTTGCAAATTATTTCCTTGCTCCATGTAGTTTGACCCTTTGACTTTATGGCCAATGAGAGATCTGTCACTTCATGGTTTGATTTCAATATTTCTTTCATATTTGACTTTTCCAAAGGCACAACATGGCCTTCTCTCAGACAGATCCACGTTTGATCAGGGGCTCATGTCCAAGTGTCGAAAAATGCTCAAAACTAAAAGTGCTCAAAATTGGTTCAAAATAGAACGATTGGATAGAGCTCGTCCTCCCGATTCCTGCGCTGCAAACGGTTCGAAAAATGGTCACCGTATGTGAAAGTTATGGCAAAAACAAAATTGCCCAATAACCCTTAATTTGTGAATTTAAAAAAAATTAAAAACAAAATATTCCGTAGAATACTCCGCAGAATATTCTTTAGAATATTCTTGAGAATATTCCAACAAATATTCCATCTGAAGAGCCAATCATAAGTTGCCACGTGGCAGGCCCGGAGGCCGCCACGTGGCCCAGGGTGACATCGGCTGACGTAAGCATCTTTGGTCGTATCTTAAATTTTTTTTTGGGTCATTTGTGGTTTGAACCCACGACTTCCATCCTGCAAAGCACAAGCCTTACCGTTAGGCTACGGGAGGCAGATTTTAAATGTGAACGGAAAACATTTTATTTAAATTTTAAATAGTGCAGGCGGGAATATTTTGGGGGCCAGCCCTCCCGTCCATATGACCGTATGCCTCAAACCGTGGGCCAAACCAAATGGCCAGCACGAAATATGATGCTAACTGCAACGTGGTCACATGAAAAAATTCAGCCGGCGGTTAAGGCGTCATTGGCGGAACTTTTGGCGGTGGCGCCAAATTTGGCGAGCGTCCAGATTTGGCAGAGCTCCACTAAAGTTAGCTGGAGTCCTTTTAGGGGAAACTGGCAGTTTTCATTAAATGGCCATAACTTTGGCTAGGAAAGGCGGTTTTGGATGAATGTTTTTATGATTTTGGGTATTTTGGACGTTCTGAAGCCATTGGCAAAGGTATTTTTGCCATCAGAGGTCATTTTCACAGGTTTTGGAGCCGTGGAAGTTCTAGGAGCCACTAGGGCCCATTATTGTGAGGGTTGTTTCAGGTTGCAGGTATCCATTGGAGGTGAACCAGCAGTCAATCATGAAGGATTCATGTGTTCGGAATCTGATTTTACAGTCTATTTCACCTATATAGACTTCTATTCAGCTGTAATTCCATTTTGAGCATTTAATGCAAACGAGGACTGACCCATTTGGGGGCCTTGGACCCAGCAGATGTAGCCCAGGAGGGGTTAACTGCTTCATCAACTTCTTTTGCATCTGTGGTTGATTTATTTTGCAGAACAAATTTGTTTTAATGTGTTAAACAGTAAAATGAAATATTTCTGCTATGCTTGAATGGATCATGAACAACTGAAAACTTCATTTGTTTCTTTACTGCAAGACATGGGAATGTTTTAAACATGTTTAATACTGAATTGAATACCTTGCAAACCTTTTTCAAGTAGTTTCAAATTCAGATCAACGTTCCACCCCAAAATCAGTGATAATGTGGAAGCTTTGATTTGTTGGAAAAAGTCATTTGCCAACATCATTTCTCATTAGTTGTAACATATGGGACTGAATGTCTTTCTCGAAGCGAACGAATTTGAGTTGGGAGAATTACTTTCCAAACAAAATACATCATGCCATTTTCTTTCCTTATGTTGAGGTTGCATTTGAATATGTGATCGAAAGCCCGTCAAATCTCCAAAGTTGCATTTGTAGCAGCGGTTTTCAACAAACCAACATTCATGGTTGCCCCAAATGACCCTTGCGCAGTCGCAAGGTCAAAAATATTTCCATGCTTCCCATTATTGTTTCTCTTCCCATTTGGAAAATCAACTCCAGTACACAAATACACATCTTTCTCTCAATTCTTCAGAGAAATTTGTGATGATGCAGTCATCTCCGCAAAATGCTACAACAAATAATTTCTATTGTTAAACACAACACATACAATAGAGAGCCTATGTGTCAAGGTGAATACAGAAAATAGTAGTGGTCAATCACATTTAATGTCTATGTCTTAGATGACATACCCAACATATGTTGATGAGGACAACCTCTGAAATTCGACCTCGAATTAACTGAAAAATAGAATGACTGCAACTCTCTATCTAATTCTTCTCACGTAAATCTCGCCCGGATCAATAAGCTTCAACTACAACAAATGAGAATTGTTTCATTTCCATATGTATTGCTCCCACACGACTATAGCCATCCGTCGCTTTGGAAATTTCAAAGTGCGGAAGGAAGTTAGAAAGTGGTTAAATCGTCGGAGCCTCCTTAACGGACCTTTCAGATTTAGCAGCCAAAAATATTCTAAAGAAAACAAAACTTCCACTTAATATCAATTCCAGCAGATCACATTAGATCCCTTTCCTTCGAAAAATTTGACCTACAGAAATATTTTAGTGCTTCCTACTCCATGTGACCACTGCGTCTTGATTTCTTGATCCCATATTTGCCTAGCTCTGCCATGTTGATTTTAGTGACCCTCTTTTTCCATCTACCAACACAGATTGACCATCTATACAAACCAATAAATCAAACTTGGATAGAATGGATCCTCAAGATCCACAAGCTTCGTCGAACACCCATGTGGCCTTCACACAAAAATTACACACACAACAACATTGTAACCAAAAAAACATTCACACACTAAGTAATCTATGTACACACTTTACCCGAAACTAATTATTTACATAGGATCAACTATAAAACTTTCCACATTATCCTCGGCCTCCTATGAAGGAGTCTATGAGACCATATTATAAAATAGAAGGAGATCGGATAGCCATTGATTGCACACAAAAAATCATGTTTAATATTTTATTGATCACCACACATACAAATATATAGGACATAAATTATTCACTTCGACACATTTAGATCATGACTATGACTCATACATTGGAAACAACAACTTCTAGACTGAGTCCTTGTAGCTCCTAATGACAATTACACATGACATGAAAGCATTACTTCCAACAAAATATCTCTCGTTTGAATATCTCTATGGATGATCTGAATATGAGATTTCTCATGAAGATAGGGAAGCCCACGTGCACCTTCAACTATGATTTCATACCTAGCTCTCTAGTCAAGCAAATGACGCTTTTTTCTTTCTATAATGATTGCATAAAAGGAAGTAAAAACATTGGTGATTATTTGAGCTTAAATGGGAATGAAAAAAATTATAGATATAACCATAAATACAAAAATGCAACAAAAATAACACTTCATTTAATTGATACTAGAATACTGAAATATGCTTACAACCAAAATAGAAATAAACGAGCTCGGGCAATGTTAGCTTATCTTTGAGAAGAGATGTGACAACTACATGCATCTAAACACTAAACATCCAAAAACCTAACTCTAGGAGATGAAGTACCAAAACTATGAGCGTCATTTAGGTAAATTGGTACATCAAATTCTCGAGGTCGTAACTTTGCCATACAATCTCTGTTTGGGTATCATGATACCTCGTTTCGAAGATCTTGAAGAGGAGGCTAAAAGAAATTTTTTAAAACTATTTGGGAATTTTTTGGTCTCTCTATGTTCCCTAAAAATATTGTTTAGGGCCTCAAAACGACTCGGAATGTTAAGGACCTAAAAAACTACCAAAAATAATAAACTGTGCTACAGTTAAGGAAACTAAAAAAACTAAAAGCAACAATGTTTGGGGTCCAAGTAGAATAGGCGGGTGGCCACCAATATCCACCTTGATCAATCCCCCACCCTTAGGAAGAAATGGTCCCCATTGCATTGAATGCCTCCATGAGATGGGGAAACTTCTGGTGAACTTGGTTCCTAGTGAGCCACTTGCCTTAGTGTAGGAGTTGGCCAGCTTTGACAACCCGATATAGTTGGATATTCTGCTGACACGTGTTCTTGATCTATGCATCCATGATCTAATCAATTGTGGCCTGTTGGATGTATTCTAGGTTTAGCTTTGTTTGTGTGAGTTGTTCTGTAATGTCGGATGTGTCGAGCAATGGTGGAAAGTATGGTCGAAGGAGGTCTACATTGAACACTAGGTGCAGACCAAGGAACAGTGGAATGTTGAGCTCAAAGGCATTATCCATTATAGCCTTGGTGATGTTGTATGGCACATATCAGAATGGGCGAAGCATGCGATGGGTTCCAACGAAGTGCTCCTTCTGCAAATGTAGCCAAACTTTGTCACCCACCTGGAACTTGTGCAACACCCTATTTTGATCATGGCGCTGCTTGTACTTAGCACTGGCTTTGTCCAATATATCATGGACCTGCTGGAGGATGTGTTGAATGCATTAAATGAAGTTGTTAGCCCTATCGGCTTCGGACTGGCCATGAGCCGACTCTACCTGAGTAGCTGCAAATGGTATGGCCACATCAATGGGTCATAATGGATGAAATACCAACACTACCTGAAAGGCACTATGGCACATTAAGTTATGGAGAGCTCTGTTGTACTGTGTTGGACATAGGGGAGGCTTTCATCCTATGTACGTGGATGATTCGAGTTGTACATGTGTAGAATGTGTACGATCGTCTTGTTTATGACTTCTATTTGGCCATCAATTTGGGGATGGAAAGCCACGGACTTAGTGAGTTTGGTATCCAACATCGACCAGAAACTTGACAAAAATGCACTTAGCAATCTTTTGTCCCGGCCAGAGACAATGGACTGTGAGATCCCAAAGTGTACCCACACTCACTCAAAGAAGAGATTAGTAATGGCCTCTACTGTGATACCCTTATTGTAGGCCACCATAATGGCCATATTAGAAAATCAGTCGACGACCACAAAAATGCAATCGTTGTCGTGCTTAGTATAAGGAAGGCCCGACATGTAATACATGGAAATGGATTCCCAAGGTCAATTAAGAGTAGGAAGAGGAGTATATAGGCCTCCCTTCTTTTTGGTTGGCTTGGAAATGGCATAGGTAGTGCATGATTTAATGTACCTCCCAACATCCCGACAAAGGTTCCACTGATAAAATTACTTTTGTAGTACTACCACTCTTTTTTCTACCCTGAAATGTCTAGTGAATCGACTGTAGTGCGCCTCCCAAATCATCTTGGCACATTCGCTTGAAAGAACACAAATTTGTCCCAAGTGGCATAACAGTGCATCCTGGAGGTGAAAATGTGGAACTTGCTTACCTTCTAGGAGTGTATGGTATGTGTTGCCTAATTTGGGATTGCTCTCGTAAAGATGTGGCCACCCCGAAGTCTCATTCCCATAGGGTTCAAGCATAATGATCAGCGCCATGAATGGTGGTTAGTTGAGATATCCTGTAACATTATTGGTGTTTCCCTTCTTGTACTTAATGTTCAAATGGAATTTTTCTAGTCATGTGGACCATTTCTGATGGCGATCATTCTGCAACTTCCCTTGTGTCTATATGAACTACAGGGATCGATGGTATGTGTGGATAACCGTTTCCTTTCTTAGAATGTAATGCATCTATTTAGGATAGCCCTGCACAATGGAATACATTTCTTTGTCATAAGTGGGATTCTTTCAGACTATGTTTGTAATCCAAAATGGATTCAGCATAGCCTCCAGATCAAAAGTATTCAAATACATGTGAAAATAGAATCATGTTGAAGTGCTCGTGAATACGAAGCCAATGGTGCAAACATTGTGTAAATCCAAGTTTGGATGAAGAAATTTGATCCAATTAAAGATTCAGGTCAAAAGTCAATGCCTACGTCAGTAGGACATGTAACAACCCAGGAAAGAGTCACAGGTTCTTAATGATGTCAGCACAGAAGATGATGTGGCAGTCTGCGATTGGTTCATACCACAGGCGATGGGGATCAATGATCAAGAGTGGAGATCATCTGACCAAAGGAGATCGATGCATATCGTGTCAAAACATGCAGGCAGGTTATCCTGGAAAAGGCATGCGATAAAGTTATGAAAAAGAAGCTAAACTCTTTGAGTTCCGACATGATAGCGGTAAACGGTTTATCACATGCCTTCAAGGCAGGAAGTGTTTTTCGACCAAGAGCACACGATTCCACTCAACACTCAACACGTAGCCTCCTGAAAATCACTTTCTCACATGCCTTCAGAGAATTAGTAAATGTGCTAGTTGGAGCGCGAGACCGCACGACAACCATCAGATCCCACAGGATGGATCAATGGTTCGGAACGTCCAGATCAGTTGATGAGCAGGATGCGATAGCCGTCAGATGGTCTGTTCTTGAGACCAGTGTCGGGGAAAGGCTGGACGGTCGAGGTCCACCCCACGCCCGCCGATCCTTTCGTTTATAGTTTGTTTCTATTATAAACATATTGTTCCATGTTGATTGCAATTTGTAATTGTACGTGCTATATAAACACCATAACATAGAAAAGTTAACAGAAGATTGTGTTGTGAACCGTTCTAGGGGGTCTAGAGGTCAGAGTGACCAAGTACGGTTGAGTGTATACTCGTTTCGACTTGAATATTCGAGCTGAACACAGTGATGAGATCAATTTTCATGTTTGAGACTTTGTTTTTGAGCTCACACCTATAACAACTATTTGAAGAACATAATGAAGAGGTCAGCACTGGAAGCTAAAGGACTAGGATACGTAACTAGGAAGTCTAGTGAACTCCTTTATCAATTTTGGTTATGTTGATGTGTTTGATTGTGTTTTTATAATTGTTCAAGTGTTTATGTTATTTGAAATCTTATCGATCCATTGCACTAAGTAACATAGGAAACTTCACACATAGTCTGTAATACGTTTTTTGATTTTGGATCAAGTTTTATCAGAGCTTACAGTTTTTAAGGTTTGACAAGTTTGTGTGGAGATATGAATGGTTACTAGGTTGAGACTCGGACGAGGTGAAGGTGAACTTGTTGAGGTGAATCCATAGATTGGAAGGGTCTTTTCACAAATAAGGATGGTAGATGAAACTCCACTTGGGTCAGAATCCCAATTCTTGGATAGTTTCATGACGATACGTGCCATGGTGGAAGAAATGTATAATGAGTTTAAAAAGGGTAAAGGTGAAGGCACTTCATCACCTAAACAAGACAAAGGAGTAGAGGAACCTTTTCTTTTTATCCTTCTAGATAAAGAAGATAAAGGAAAAGGAGAAAAGCCTCCTCCATCTCCTCCATCATCACCATCATTGTTATCATCATCGTCTTCTTCTCATAAAACTAGTTCTTCTAAGAAGAAGAAAAAGAAAGCCTCTTTGATCAAATTAGATGTCAAATTTTATTTGCCAATTTATGATGGAGAACTGAATGCTAAAAAGCTTGATACTTAGATAAGGAAAATTGATGTATATTGCAAGGTGCAGAAAGTTGATTTAGAAAGGAAGAAGATCCAGCTGGCTAGCCTTCGACTTGGAGGAACCGCACTTGTGTGGGGGCAAGGCAAGACACAGGAATATCTCCAAAAGCATGGTAAAATAATTTCAACTTGGAATTAATTTGTTTATACCATTAAAAAAAAACTTTATCCTTTGGCTTATATGCAACAAGTAATGATGAGTTGGAAAACACTACGCCAATTGAAAGGTTAAAGTGTTCAGAGTTATACTCAAGAATTTCTTAAGAGAGATTTAACATTAGGCATATCATTGGACTCACCAGAAACATTGTAAAATATATAGGTGGTCTTCTTAGTTATTTGAAGCTTATTATACTTATGTTTAATCCCATTAGCTTAGATGATGTATCAATTCAAGCAACTCATCTAGAGGCTAGAGGTAAAAATGTAACTCCAGATGTTGGGAAATCATCCAAATCTATTGAGAACAAGAATAAAGGCAAGAAGAAATTGAAATGGAAGGAAAGGAAAACAAACATTGTGAAGAAGGATAAACCTTCATGCACTCATTGTAAGAAGGAAGGACACGATGAGGCACATTGTTGGTCTTTGCATCCTGAATTGAAGCCTAAGAAGTTCAGGAGTAAAGAGCGAAAGAATGTTGCTACTACTCAAAAGGACATGGGACCAGACTCAGATGATGAAACAATGATTACAACTACAGGTATAAAAGGTAAAGATTCTAAAGCATCTACAAGTAATTCTTCACATTTTGTTGATAATGAAAGTTATGAGAGGAAAACAAATGAGTTATTTCATATTAGAGTCATTTCCAAGCAAGCTAAAATTGATACTTTATTTGATAGTGGGTCACAAGTTAATTTTATTTTTGAAACAATTGTAAATAAGTTGGGTCTAGAAACAAAACCTCATAAAAGTCCATATCCATTAGGTTGGGTGTGTGATAAAACAAAGCTACAAGTTATGAAACAGTGTAAACTTCATTTTTCTATTTGGTCAACATTTGTAGATGAGGTTGAGTTAGATATAGTCCCAATTGACATATGTGGAATTGTATTAGGAAGTCCATGCTTGTACAATAGAAAAGTTATCTTCTATCGAGCTGAAAATATGTATCAACTCACTAAGGATGGAATTGAATATATTGTAAGGGCTCATAAACTCAAAGATAACTTTACTCTTATAAATTCAGGATAGATGAAAAGAATTGTAAATTGAAGTAAGAAATTTTTACTAATGATTGTAAAAGAGAAGGATCTTGATAAATCCTATGCATTCCAAGGTTGTAATCCTATACAGAAAGTAGATCTAGTTAAAGTTATTTCTGATTATGATATTCTGTTTCAAGAGCCTAAAGGGCTTCCACCCAAGCGAGAGATAGCACATTAAATTTACTTTTAGCAAGATGTTCCACTACCTAACATTTGGAATGTACACGTTATCAGTTCTAGAGAATGTAGAGATGAAGAAGCAGGTATAATAGTTGCTCAATAAAGGGTTTATTAGACCAAGCACATCACGATGTAGATCACCTATTGTGTTGGTGCAAAAGAAAGACGGTTCGTAGAGAATGTGCATTGATTTTAGAGCACCAAATAAAATCACAATACAATTTGTTATCCTCTTCCTCGTATTGATGATTTATTAGATCAGTTAAAAGATGTAGTTTACTTGACTAAATTATTTTTGGATTGCTTGATATCTATATATATATAT
>APFE030089685.1:302170-327222 GCA_000404065.3 Pinus taeda
TGTCGTAGATGTGGGATTCATTAAGGCCCTCCTACGATGGGTCACTTCCTGTCGACATCAGCTCATTATCCAAGAAGTCTACTTAGGAACAACCCTTTCAATACTTTGAAGTTTACATGCCTCAATGGCAAGTTTCTCACTTCCGACGACAGGTTTACATCAATGGCCTTCGACCGAAAGATTTTACGTGGTGTTCGACGCCAAGTCCCATTTTCACACCATGAGAATTGTACCATCGTACCTTGAGGGTCATCATCATTATCGGTGATTCCTCTGGCGCCTCTTAACAACTTACATCATTGGCTGGTAATCAGGTGATGTCTTTCCATGTTCAACTCCATAACATTTTTAACATGGATTGACTTGTACTTTGAGTGAAGATTGAACGAGTTTGAAGATCCCAGATCTAGTTTCATCCATCCGGGCTGCGATATATTCAGGAATATAAAGACATCAAATGTACATCATTGCCGAACAGACAATCATCCGAATCAAAGGATGATGACTCCGTCTGAATCATCAGTATGGTACATAGACAGTTGTCTATCCTATGTACATGAAAATGAATTTATAAAGTTAAGCATGGGAATGCTCGCCTCAGCTAGATCATGAAAAATATTATGAAGAAAATGTATTGTATTGTATCTTATTATAGGTCACCTTCCAGCTCGAAAAAACTTCAGATCCTCATGATAAAGCATTTCACTTGACATCAAAAGACTAATGACCTCATGCTTTAGGGGGCAACTGTTATAGACATTTTTGGGTACTGCAACCCCAATCATACATGTCCATAAACCAAGGGCTTCTGAGTCCCTAAAAGTGTTGCTTCACACCCTAAAGGAACAAGGTTAGCTGATTACATCATCTCCGAAAAGTTCTCCACAGAAAACTTCTCTGAACTGGTCAAAACTAGACCATACAGACTGTCCAGTGTAGAGGGTGTGATGCATCTCACCTGCTCAGTGTAAAAAGTGCGATGCATACTGGAAAGCCCTTCTATAGGGTGCGATGGGCAAGAGTAGACAAATGGCAGAGACAATTTGCAAGGTGGATGATCATGGAATCTTCGAGAAACTTCTACTGTGACACTTGCCTCTCTGAATTCGCCCAGGGATGAGTAAGAGATCATTAATCTCCAATTGGAATCAAGAACTATTAGAGAGAGGACACTAATCAAAATCCCAGAAGTTGACTCACCCCCCTACAATCATCTATATATGGATCCCTCATCACAGAGATCCAAAGGGCTGGAATCTTGTATCTTGTAAGGAAGTGTCGTTGGTTTCTTGGTGCAATATCATAGTGTTGGGTGATCTAAGCTTTTCAGGAGGTGAAGAAGGGCTTTCATGCTGAGAGGATGATGTTGGGTCAGAACGATGGGTTGTAATCCTCTTTGCTATTCTTGATATTAATAAAGCTATTCAAGTTTTCCTCCACATTCTTGTATGTTTGATGATATATGCATTTGTGTGGTCAATATATATCTGGTCCTATATTGTTTATGATTGTAGATCTCTGTTCTTCGATAGTATTATGCTGCTTTGATTCCACAGTTTCTCTTTAAAGCTTGGTAAACGAAGAAGGAGCGGCAAATATCTGTCAAAAGGGAGAGGAACCAAGCAAGGAACCAAGCGCAAGACTGAGGTTTGTGTCCTTTGTTCCTCTCTTATCTACTTCTCATAAAGGAAAGCGAAAGTAGTTTTGGTTTGTTTGTTTCTAAGATAGCTACCCGTCTTAGTCGGACTAGCAGCTGCGAGTGGACACTAGATTTCCCGATAACAGATGGGGTTTCTACAACAATTTCATCTTGTTATTAGATATAATAAGGGCATCTATAATAAGTTTGCAGACATGTTATCAAGACCAATTATAAATGCATCCACAATACTTAAGCATAATTTAGTAATTCATGAAAGTTACATTGAACAATATGTTCAAGACACATATTTTAAAGATGTATATGCAACTTTAAGTCATGGCAAGCAGGAAGAAGAATTGGATCACTATATAAAGGACAAACTCTTATATCATGTGGGAAAGTTATGCATTCCACAAACAGAAAGAGTTAACATAATTCGAGAAGCACATACTTCTCTCCTATCAAGTCATTTTGGTGTAAGTAAAATAGTTGCACAATTACAATGGTTCTATTATTGGCCACGAATGAATGAGTCAATTTCTAGATATATTAAAGGATGTAATATGTGTGCTACAAATAAGCCAAGTAATAGAAAATTAGACTTGTATACTCCCCTCCCAATTCCTTCTCGTCCTTGGGAAAGTGTTTCCATGGATTTTGTTGGGGGATTGCCAAAGTCTAGAAAAGGTCATGATTATTTGTATGTAGTTGTGGATAGGTTCAGTAAGATGTGTATTTTGATACCATGTAATAAACAGGTCACAGCTAAAAAAACTGCAAAGTTGTTCTTTCAAAATGTATGGGTTCATTTTGAGTTACCCACTTCTATTGTAGTTGATCGAGATTCTTGATTTGTTGGGAAATTTTGGTCAAGTCTATGGGAGTTAATGGACACAAGGTTAAAGAAGAGCACGACATTTCATCTGAAAACAGATGGTCAGACAGAAGTGGTCAACAATACAGTAATACAGTTGCTTCAAGGATATTGCAGCAAGCATCCCAAACTTTGTGATGAGCATTTGTGTTATGTGCAACATGCTTACAACCATGAAAAACATTCTTCTATTCAGAGATCTCCTTTTGAGACTTGCTTTGGTTTTATACCAAAGTCTCCCTTGGATTTTTTCTTTGGTAAAGACATAGTAGTTGATGGACACAGTGAAGTGGACAAAGCAACCAAGTTCATCGAACAAGTCTAGGAAATTCACCAGGTAGTACAAGAACAACTAGAAAGAAGCCAAATAAAGTATAAGGTGCAACATGACAAGCATCGAGTTGAGCATATTTCTCAAGTTGGTGATAAAGTCTAGTTGTACATTAGCAAATAAAGAATCCAAGGGGAAGGTAAAAAGTTGAAACCAATTAGATATGGTCCTTTCAAAATACTTGACAAAATTGTTGAAAATTGTTTCCACCTAGATCTACCAGCTTATATGCAAATCTATTCAGTCGTTAATGTTGAAAACTTGAGGTTGTATGAAACTTTATTAATTGAAGATCCGGAAGAGCAAGGTCAACTACCTTCCATTGAGGATTTGTTGCCCAAGTATCTCAATGAGTTGTAGGAGCACACAGTTCTTGACAGGAGAATAAGAACTTCGCGATGAGCGAATGTTGAGTATCTGTGAATTTGACTCAGAGGTACAAATCCAAGTAAAGATAGAGACTGGAAAAGTGAAGGAACTTTATCCTCACTTACTCAATAGTTAAAACCAACTTTTGGTGGACCAAAAGCTTCCAGTGGGGAGGAGTGATCCAAAATGGATTCAGCATAGCCTCCATATCAAAATTCTTCAATAAAAAGTGAAAATAGATTCATGTTGTAGTGCTCATGAATACGAAGCCAACGGTGCAAATAGTGTGTAAATCCGTGTTCAGATGAAGAAATTAGAGCCAATTAAAGATTTAGGTCAAAAGTCAATGCCTACGTCAGCAGGACATGTGGCAACCCAGGAAAGAGTCACAGGTTCTTGACGATGTCAGCACAGAATATGATGTGGCAGTCTGTGATTGGTTCATAACACAAGCGATGGGGATCAACGATCAAGACCGGAGATCGTGTGGTCAAAGGAGATCATCCACTATCACATCAAAACATGCAGGTAGGTTATCCTAGAAAATAGACGCGATAAAGTTATGAAAAAGAAGCTAAAATCTTTGAGTTTCAACAGGAGAGAGATAAATGGTTTATCACATGCCTTCAAGGTAGGAAGCGGTTTTCGACCAAGAGCATGTGATTCCACTCAACACTCAACACGTAGCCTCCCGAAAACAACTTTCTCGCATGCCTTTAGAGAATTAGTAAACGTGCTAGTTGAAGCGCGAGACCACAAGACAACCGTCGGATTCCACAAGACAGATCAATAGTGCAGAATGTCCAGATGAGTTAATGAGCGGGACGCGATAGCCTTCAGATGGGTTGTTCTCGAGATCAGCATTGGGGAAAGGCTGGAGGGTTGTGGTCCACCCCGCGCCTACTGATCCTTTCGTTTATAGTTTTTTTATATTATAAACATATTTTTCAACGTTTATTGCAATTTGTAACCGTATGTGTTATATAAACACCATAACATAGAAAAGTTAATAGAAGAGTGCGTTGTGAACCATTATAGGGGGTTAGGAGGTCAAAGTGAACAAGTACGGTCAAGTGTATACTCGTCTCGACTCGAAGATTCGACCTTAACACAACGGTGAGATCCAGTGAGATCCATTTTCATGTTTGAGACACTATTTTTGAGCTCACACTTGTAACAACTATTTGAATAACATAATAAAGAGGTTAGCACTAGAAGCTAAAGGACTAGGAGATGTAGCCATGAAGTCTGGTGAACTCCTTTATCAATTTTGGTTGTGTTGATGTGTTTGAGTGTGTTTTACAATTGTTTAAGTGTTTCTGTTATTTGCAATATTATCGATCCATTGCACTAAGTAACATAGGCAAATTCACACATAGTTTGTAATACCTTTTTCAATTTTGGATCAGCTTGAAAGTGTCTCACTGTGGTAAGCCACTGGATGCCCCTGCTGAGTAATAACTGCACACATAACATAGGCATAGACGTATGTCTCAATCTCAAATGGATGTTGCAAGTCTGGTAATGTGAGCATTGGTGCAGAGAAGAGACAATGCTTCAACTCGGAAAACACCTTCTATTGGGTTTCAGACCAAAAAAACTCTTCTTTCGCTCCATCCCTGGTGACTTGACTTAAAGGCCGAGTGATATGGAAGAACCCTAACATGAACCTGCGGTAGAAATTGGTAAGACCAAGAAGGATGCAGAGCTCTGTTAGAGTGGTTGGGGCTGGCCAATCCTGAATGACTTGTATGTTGGTTGGGTCCACATGCACACCCTACTCATCAATGATGTACTCCAGATATTGAACTTGGGTCATGCCAAAAGTGTATATCTCCAAATTGGCACAAATATTGTGTTGTCATAGGGTTTGAAGGATTTGGTGAATATGGTGGAGGTGCTCTTCTCAACTCTCGCTGAAGATCAATATGTCTTCTAAATACACCACCACGAATACATTGGTCAAGGGTTACAAGATGTTATCCATCAATCTCGTGAAGGTTGTAGGGGAATTTGTAAACTTGAAAGGTATGACCAACCATTCGAAAAGGCCCTCCTTGGATTTGAAGACAGTCTTCAGCACATCAAATCGCTCGATAGGAACTTGGTGATAACCATATTTCAAGTAAATCTTGCTGAAACATTTGCCCCCCTTCAGCTAGTCCAGAAAGTCATCGATCTATGGGATTGGTACCTATTCTAGACAGTGATCCTATTCAACACCCAATAGTCAATACAGAGACTCCAGGTCCCGTCCTTATTTTATACCAATACAATTGGGCTCCGACAAGGTGATGAGATTGGCCTGATGTGCCCTTTCTGCAATTGCCCCTGAATCTGCCACTTGATCTCATTGTTTTACAAAACAAAGCATCGATAGATCGGTCAATTGGGTAGTAGTGCACCGAGGGTTAGATTGATGGAGTGCTTAACCTGATAGTGAAGAGATGCCCCAGTAGGTGACATGAAAATGTCCGTGTACTCTTCCACGACCTTGTTCATCTATTATGGCTGCCCGGAGGAGCCTTGTCTAGAAGTCTTGGCCACAAGCTCCTTCTTGCCCTAAGGGTGAATCATAAGGAAAATAAATTTCTTGGTCTGGGAAATGATCTTACTACATTTCTTTGTAGTGATCAAAGAGATTGCAGTAGGCGGGGCTACCTCGAGTGTCATGTACAACTTATTTCCCAAAGTAATAATCACAAAGAAATCTCTAGACTCATATATATCATTGTGATTCCACACGGATGGTTGTCCAATTAATACATCACAAACTTCAAGAGAATCAACATGAGATAGTACCTCATCTGTAAAGGGATTGATGTTGTAGGGAAGACGACATTATTGGCTGATGTGGAGATCTTATCCTTGGTGAAGCCACATGATGGTGTAAGGCTACGGATGTGTTGTAATCGATAGGCCAAGTCGCTTCATGACCTCCGTTGAAATGAGGTTCTTTTGGCTCCCGCTATCGACAATGAACTGCAACGAAGAACCTTTCACCTACATTTGTTAGTGGAAGAGGTGTTCCCCTTCCTCTTGATCTTCAAGCTAATTAATTTGGATCTTGGCGGTGAGCACAGTGGGATTGGGCTATGCATAAATGCTCTACTTCCCTTTGTTATTCCCCTTGTTGGGTTCTGACTCAGATTCAGAATATGTGTCTGATTCATAAGCCTTCAGCTCGACCACTAGTGACTACTTGGCCTGACACTCACTTGTATTGTTTGTGGAGCTCTTATGGAACTCACAACATTTTTATGTGTCCTTTATTTTCCTAGTGTTTTTCTTTCTTGCGGCTTTGACGGGTTTTCCTGGGTTGCCTCGCCTTAGCTTTGGCCTTTATTTTGTGGTTTGGGGGCACCTTTTCCTTGCTTGAGATTTGCAAATCCAAAGTCTCGTTTCTTCTTTTTAAACTTCTTCTCAATATTGACAATCTATCGTTTATCGTGCTAAGTGAGGAGATGCTGAAGAACTCCATCTCATCCTAGATGTACTTGTGTAGACAGTTACTGTACTTGGGTATCAAATTCCGCACAGAATCCTTAATACCCAAATTAGTGCATAGGGTATGGATAACATTTGTGAACTCATGCACATCTTGGTCCATTCCCTACCATAGCGTGGTCCAGTTTATGTATTTATATTCATATCTCCTGACAAGGTAATATTGTTCCTTGATGGTGTCTAATAAATAATCCCAAGTGGGTGCAGCTAAAAATATTTAGGATTCCCTCTCCTCCTTTGGTTCACAGTAGGCTTCGTACGACTCCTTGATGTGTGGGGCAGATTTTAGAAGTGAAAAAGTAATATTTTCCCGATTGGAAAATTCATGAATTGAAAAATATGCTTCCAACAAATTCAACCATTCATTTACGACATCTGCATCCATATGACCTTGAAATATGGGAATATTGAAGTTAAATTGTACCTTAAAAGGAGTGGTGCCTGTAGAGTGGATGCTCGATGAAGATGTGTTGCCTATGGGTAGCCGTTGAAGGATCTGGGAAAATTTATCCATCATTATATTCCTTTGTCGCTCGAGGGCTTCCATGAGTAATATTTTGAAAGAATCTCCTGCTTCCTCGTCTTTCTTTTCTTCTACCATGGGAGTCCGTTGGGGTTTGTGAGGTTGGTCTTGCAAAGGTTCAACCAGATTGAGCCCTAACTCCTTATACCCTAACCTCATTGGGTACATGAAAAGAAAAATAGAGAAAGAGAAGATCGCTTTGATACCACTGATCTGAACTTAAATAAGAGCACAACAAATTATAGATATAACCATAAATATAGAAATGCAACAGAAATAACACTTCATTTAATTAATATCAGAATACTAAAATATTCTTACAAACAAAATGGAAATAAACCAGCTCGAGCGATGGTAACTTATCTCTAAGAATAGATGTGGCAGCTACATGTCTCTAAATTATGTTATAATGAGGTTCAAAGGCCTATTTATTATTGAGAAATAATGGAAAACCCTAAACATCCAAAAAACTAACCCTGGGAGATGAAGCACCAAAACTGTGGGCCCGTTTTGGTAAATTGGTACATCAATTTCCAAGGGTCGTAACTTTGGCATACATTCTCCATTTGGGTATCATAAAACCTTGTTTCCAAGATCTCAAAGAGCAGGCCAAAAATAGACAAATAGATTGGTTTGGGACTTTTTTAGTCTCTCTGTTTTCCCGAAAATTATTGTTTAGGGCCTCAAAATGGCTCCAGAAGTGCACGACCTGAAAAACTACCAAAAATAATAAATTGTGCTACAATTAATGAAACTGAAAAACTGAAAGAGACAGTGTTGGGGGTCCAAGTGGAATAGGTAGGTGGCCACCAATATTGACTTGGATCAAGCGAACTAGAACAAATCTAGGGTCCATGTAGGGATTTAGTAGTTAAAGAGGGAGAAGTTATCGAATAGAATATTCTTGAAAATGTCGTTCTATAGGTATTCGTAAACTAGTAGCCTTTATAGCCCCTTAAGAAAGTAACCAAGCAATCTCACAAGCTTTCTCTGCTAATATGAATGATAAGATTAACTTCATTAAGAAATTTAATGTCTCGTTCCCTTGAATCTGTATTCAACTATTTAGATTCCTTGCATGATGTGATATTTACATTATCAAGTATGTGATTAACTAACATAGTTAAAAGATACATCAAGAAGTTTATTTATGATAATATGCTACAACAAATTTAGGTATATGTTGTGTAACTTGTTATTTCTTTACTCAAATTACTCTATATAATAATGATGGTTTATCTAATAATCAATGGAGGAATAATTTATTTGTTCTTACTAAGTTACTAAGATTTTACAATAAATAATCAATTTTAAATTAAAATTAATTGTATTAATAAATAATTATTTTCATATATAATAACATAAAAAATATATAAAAATTAATTACATTAAAGATAAAATAATGATAATGATGATTAAAATTGCTTTCATTCCTAATTCCATTTAATAAAAATGTATCATAATACAAATTGTTTATTTGCTAGTATTAAGCTGGAAATGGTATGTGTAAATATTTTTCAAAAGGAACCTTATTGTTGTTTTGTATTGAGACGTCGTTAAATAAAAGTCTAAAATTTATGATTACTTAAATGAACTAAAAGTATTCAATATATTCTATATTTTTTTTAATAAATTGAAGTAAAAAATTTCGATTTAAAATTTAGATTTGCTTACCAAAACTATGGTAAACAGTAGAGTTGTTTATTTAAGAATTGTTTAAAAAAAACCTTATACTATAAATATTTTAAAATTCAACATCACAAATAAAAAGATAATAAATTTATAACAAGTAATAGAAAGTAAATAATTAAATTTATTAACATAAATTTTATTTTGATAAAAAAATAAAATATATCAATTTCTTAGATATATACATATTATTACATAATATTATAAAGAAGATTATAAAAAAAGAGTGAAATATTAATCAGATAAATATATAAAAGCAATTAAAAAATTATACTTATAAAAAATTTAAATCTGAAAATTTATCAAACTAAAATTGGATATTAAAATTGAAGCAAATTTTAAATAAAAAAATTATTTTTAATAATTTTAAATTATATAATATATACACATATTAAAATCTGTTTAAGTTACAATAACTAATAACATATTTCTTAATTTAAAATATATTATAGAAGATATTACAGTTTTATATTTCTTATATAATATATTATTAGAATTTTAATTTATCTATATCTTCATCTATATAATATATATATATATAATTTGTAAAGGTTGAGTATGGTAGTTGTTAGCCAACCAGATATGAAATGATTTGTTATATATCGAACGAGCAAGTGAGCACCTAATATGTAAATGAAGTTGACCATATGTAATTTAAATGGGAGTACTTACTACAAGTAATATTTATTCCCTCATTTCACAGATAGCACTGCACGAAATTATTCATTCTTAACACAAAATTTTATATTTAACACAAATAGTTTGAGACAAAAATATTTTAAGACAACTTTATATTTAAGACAAACAATTTCAGACAAAAATATTTTAGGACAAAACTTTATATTTAAGACAATGGTCACTTAAGACGAAATCCATTTAAGACAATTAACAATTAAGACAAAAACATATCAATTTAAGGCAATATTATCTAACAACTGCAAAATTGACTCTAACATTATGCCCTAACCCTGCCAGCTTGTAGGCTACTATTGTTTCATGCCTATATCGAGGTTGTTATTTCAATTACCATTCGTATTATATTATATAAAGGAAATGATATTTTGGGCTCTTCGTTTTGTGGGGGTAGCCGACTTTGAAGAATGCGACAACTTTTCCCCGCAAGATTTATTGGACATTAACTCCACTTATGTCCCTTCAATCTCTGCTTATACAATTAGAGACAACTTTTTTGTCATTGAATTTGGTCGGTGTGTCACTTTGGTGCTTACTATTGCAGAGCAGTTGATAAACTAACTAAATAACGGACTACTTCTCCTTGTTATGTGATTAAGCCTCAAATTTGATTTTCCATTAATATGTATCCCCTTGGACTTTGGATATAGCTATCAACTACAAGAAATATTACAATGTGGTTGGCTTACAATTGGGTGGATAGTTGAAGTCCTTCCCTCATTTTTCAGTCATTATTAAACACACATATAAGTGTACATTTCTTATGTGTATTTCCTTATGGAGTGTGATGAATCTTGTTACATTCTGAATGTTGCAAGATTTTGCTTGTTTGTAAATGTAAATGAATGTTTGAGTTTTGATGCTCACTGTAACTTTATAATTAGAACAGTGTCATGTATGCACAATGACTTTTAAAGTGTGCATAGAATATGCTATTCATTATTATGTGTGTGGTGAATTCACAATTATGTGTTCATATTCAGTCGGGTTATTTCCAAATTTACGGGTATACTTAGTTTAACCAATTTCTATGCTAGTTATCCTGTCAAAACTGAGAATTTTGGTATCAAAAATTGGGCCATCAGTCTCCTTGAAACTACAAGAGGGTGGGCACACAACAGTTGTAGTTTTGCTTTATGAACCTAGCCTAGGTTTCTTTTTAGTCCATATACGCTATGTTTTCGAGGTCGAGAAGAACTGGGAGAACATGACTTTTTTGACATGCTAGTAGGTCCAACACCTAGTGGGCTTTGGTGAAACCACACCCTAGTGGAACCATGTAGTGTGTATAGACACCAACTATAATCCATCAACCCGAGTGATCAAATTTGAGGTAAGGGCATGGTCTACACACTTGGCTAAATGTTATTTTATTTTGGGTGAGAAGCCTAAAGGATGAGATTGTGGTCCAGGAAGAACAGGGAGTGTTGGGAGCCATTTCAGCCACCCATCGTTAATATATTTGCACCCTACAACACCCTAATAGTGTATAAATTAATATAAATTTTCTACTACTGATGTATTCGAACTAAAAACAAGAGATTACAAATTTCCTCTACTATTATGGGAAATGGAAATCACAATTTAGAAACATATGCAATGCCATGAAACCATCAAAACAACACAATAACACAATTATTTATAAGGAAACCCAATAGATAAAAAGCCTTCCACTACTTTTCATTAATCATATGAGAATGAGAAACTGTTACAATGTCTTGCTTCAATCCTGAAGCACACCCTGCATTCTAAACATATTCTCCTACTGATTTTCCTGATCTGGCCAAAACTTAATGAATTCAAGGCCTCATCTTTCTCCTATTTCCTTGCACAATTCCCGAGGAAATTAGATCCTAAATAATAGGGGAATTCACTATTTCATTGTGCAAATCCCATGTAATTGATCACCTGCCTCAATATCTAGCATGTACACTCAACTTATACAATTAATAATTACAATGTGTTTTTCCCTCCACTTCAATCTGTCAATTCAAATTCCATACATGTATGGGCTCTTTTCAGCAGATAGACTAGTTTAATTGAGGTATCATTGAGTTAACAACAATTTTCCTACTCAATTGTCCTTCAACTGTCTCAACTAGTTTCTTGAGCTCAGTTAATTGAGTCAATTTGATAATAACTAAATTAGATTGCTAAATTTTAACACTACATGCACAACTCTACTTATAGCCTATAACTCAAATTTACTAAGTAAACAAGTAGACAAGGCCATGTCACACATGTTAAATTCCATCCGTGTCATCCTGCAATTCATAAAATAATAAAATAGGGTTAACTAGTGGTTTGTGTACATTTCAAACAAAAGAATAGTGAAACATGTCTTTCATAGTTGTAGAGTTAGTTGAGTGTTGTAGGCATGGACCACTTTAGAATAAGAAAACTTCATGCTTAGTAAGCTTAGCTATAACGTGACAATTTCAAGGCTTTTCATACATTTCAAATAGAGGAAATGATGAAACATGTATTTTACAATTGTAGAGTTGTTGAGTTTTGTAGGTGTGGACCACTTTAGAGTAAGAAAACTTCATCGTTGGCTAGCTCATCTACAACACAAAAATTTCAAGAGATTTATGGAGTGTCAAACAACATGGCAAGGAAATATAAAGCACTATTTTTCTCACAGATATCACTTTTCTATGGAGAAGGTAATGTGGAATATTTTAATGATGCGTCAACCAACATTTGCCTTGTAGATTTGATGGATTCTAAAGTTGATCCATCTGTAAAAGTTGCAACCAAAATGAGTTTGTATATAAATAATTTGAATTCTATGGAGTTTGGTACCAAGGTTGATATGTTGGCCATGCTTAGTTATCTCGGGAGAGAGAGAAAATTGCAATATCCCCTTGCCAATTAATGATTTCATAATTTTAACTATATTTTTCTTTATTACAAGAAAGGATTTAGCTTTATCATAATTATTAGAGTTGATCGCTTTAGTTTGAACCCACCAGTTCAAATAAAATTCCATTTCGGCAAAAAAACATCGTGAACCAACTCTCTGAACTAGTTGGTCATATACAACCTCTGACCTATATGCCAATTTTTCCACCAAGAATGGATCTAGACCCTAAACCCTAGCCTTAATCTATTTAAAGATACCATCCATGCCTCCTCCTGACCTTCCACTCTTTTATAATTAATATTTTATTATCATATGAAGAATTTGGAGTTGTAGCAAAGAACACTGATTTTGAGCAATGTTAGCCATGATTAGTGCTAATTTTGGTGGATAAATTTATCTACTTTAACAATCTACAATTTTTCTACAATATTGGAGGTTCAAATTTGATAGTGGATTCTTGTGCCCATTTAAAGATATTTAAATAACTTTCTAACCCTCATGTCTTAGACTATATATTTGTTAGGTTGTTTGTAACCAACCATGGCATCTCACAATATATGTAGATATTTTGGTAATCACAATCATCAGGTAGGAATATGGATGTTGACACAACCAAGGTACAAGAATGTATATGATGTAAATAACACCTTACACTATGTGGTCAATGTAAATATTTATTTCAATAATTTGATATTTGTGTTGATATATGTACCTTAGGGATTGCATACATTAATGGTAAACATCTTTAATTTAAATAGTGGGAATTCCCCATTCTCTCTTGATTGATAGAACCTGTGAGTGACTCGACCACAACACATATATATGCACCTTTTGAAATGTATTATGGTACCTTGAAGTTCATTTAAGGCTACGAAATATGAAAGAACCACCCTTGTCATCACAATTTATCATTCACCACTTCAACAACAATAATTATTTTGTTTGGATCCAATGTCAACACTCAACATCACTTCAATCATTCTAAAAAACATAGCATCAAATTCCTTTTGTATGGTTCAGGGAACATAGGTTTCAAATCCATTTTGCTTAGTGCACTGGTAATTCTCAACTATTAGGGTATGCTTCTCTTCTTGCATGTCAAATATAGGGTTTGTGAATGCATCACAAATCTAGGGTTTGTATGGTTTGTGAATAATTGTACTCTACTGGAGGGTGTTTTCTTGACTTCCATACGCAATTTGCAATATTTTTCAAGATTCAGGTGTTGATTCCTTAGACTAGGGTTTGTAAAGGGCTTAGTACTATCAATCTTTCGAATTGTAAGAATTTGTCTGATAATATCCTGGAAGGCCTTAAAATTTCCCTTCAATAATGGTTTTTGGAATATTTTGGGGTTATCCTGATTGTGTCCATTTTTCCTCTCTGCACATCTTCAGAGCACTTGGAGGGAAGGTTAATCCCTATGGAGCTTGGTGCAGGTCTAGGTCTGACTATATGGGAGTCCCTTCTAGGGGAGATTCTTCCATTGTACATTGTATTAAGAACCTGTTCCACTAGGTCATTACCATAGATGTAATACATGCCTTTCGAATGGTAGAAAATTAGATCCCTTCTTGATGAATTAATAGAGTCCACATATCCTATGTTACCTATAGCAGTACTAGTTTTTATTGCATGGCAAGTTAAATATTGCACTTGATGGAAAACTGAGAGTTGGCACAATGAGAAATTGTTCATCTGCTATTATATTTCATCTCTTCTTTGGTGAGCATGTCCTTTACTCTTGTAGGAATGTTGAAATTTCTAAGGGGAATAGAGAGGGTGCATATTTATTAGAATAATAGAGGCACTCAAACTAGGTTGTTCCTTGATATTAAGTGAATATTTATTTCTTTCTTGAAGGAGCCATTGATACTTTGATTTTGACAATTATTAGCTGAATACATGCTTTGAATTGATCCTCATTGAACTCTCCACAGTTATAATTTTGTGGTATGATTTTCTGATGAACGATATCATGCCAATGCCATTAGGTGATTTTTTTTGTATCCAGATAAATTGTTTCTATAAACATCTATTCTAAGCCTTGTTACACTGAAAATTGTCACCTTGACATTCTGTTATCTGTGTGAGTTCATTACCACTCATACTTTCGTCCTCTGTAAGTCTAAAACATCAGTTCCTCATATTAAGCCTTGAAAATAAGAGAAAATCTCTCAAAAGTTTGTAAAACTCTGGTTATGCACTTTCTCTTTGTCTTACCTGCGGTCCCGCACCTAATGGTCATGTCTCCAGTGTACCTGACCAGACTGTCTTTGTGTTAAAGATGCGGACCCTTGTAAAAGTTAAATAGGCGCAAGTATATTTTGAAAAACTCACTTTCAGTTATTTCTAGAAGGTTCTGGAAGGAACCTTGAGGTGGCAAGTTCACTCTTTTAAGGTTCATGCATCTCATACCTTAAGGAGCTAACCCCTTGATGTGAGAAGCTTATCCCTTTGAAGGAGGATTCTATCCCTTCATAGGTGAAACTATAACCTCCTCCTCTGCACTATAAAAATAAGCATTGGGCTAGTTAACAGGGAGTTAGAAGCTTGATATTTTTGAGGGAAAATGTTGTTGGAACTTAGTCTTCTTTAGTTGAGTTTTTATTAGGAGAGATTACATACCTCTATGAATCTCATTTGGAAGAGTGCAAGGCTTGTCAAAGTAAATGAAATTCCAGTTTCGGACCCCACGAAGAGCTTGTTCAACATCAAGGCTAAAAAGGTTGTAAGGTTCTTCTACTTCAAAGTTAATAAAAATAAATTTGTTTTTCTCAATAAGTTGTTAATTCATGGTTTATTTTATGGATTCCTTGATCACCATAATAGGCATGATTTATAATATCTGCTATGCATGTGCTATTTAATGTTTTCTTGTTTGTGATTGTAGGTCTTCAAAGGTAACTCTTTCAAACGATTGGAATATGACTACTACGAGCAAGCATTGGATCTAAGGTAGGACCTTAACACCTTTGTAGTATTTATTTATAAATCACATAGGTCTAGAGAAAGATAGATTTGTTTGTTTGTTTGTTGCTAGAATATCTTCTGATACTAGGGAGACCGGTCTTGTTCACAAGATCGATTTATCCGGCCAACAAATTGGCGACTCCACTGGGGAAAGTATTTGATTTTTGGTTTTCCTTTGTTTCGACTTGAGAAAATTGTTTCTGGTTTTTGATTGATGTATACTGGCTTGGGTAGTTTTAAAAAATCTTGAAGTATTTTTGTTTTTTTGAAGTTTTCTGGGGACCACACTTTGTCTTCACAGACAGAGTGGACATTTGCTCATTTTTCCTTGAGTAAACAGTGCGGGGCCGCACCTGTTGCTTCTGGAGCCTGTGGACCCTGTGAAAATTTTTGAAAAACTTAAGATATTTTCTTCCATTTAAGTTTAGGTTTGATTTAGGATTCTTAGTGTCTACCCAGATCTGTATTTTTCTTGTCAAAAATCTCTTGTGAGTGAGTACCGATAGTATTTTTGTTTTGAATGATTTTCTACAAGTTTTGCATGCTGGAAGTGGTTTTCACTTTGTCTCTATAGTGACTCAAAGATCAGAAGCTTGAGAAACCTTAGATCACCCTGGTGTATTTTTGTCTTCTTGATGAGTCTGACTTGGTTTTGAAACCTATCCTTTGTGAGAAATATATTTAGTTTTCTCGTTGCAAATCTTTGAACAAACTTTGTTATAAGTTCTAAATTTCATTTTTACAAAAGAAGACATATCTGGATGTTTTTTATTGGTTTGTTATCCTGCGCAAATGAATCCTTAGTTTACTGAACAACTAAGTAAAACGTTCTAAAAAAGAATTAAAACTTTTATTCAATTAGATTTTTAAAGTTTTTAGATCTCAAAATTATTTTTTGTAGTTTTGAGTGTTTTTCTAGACCTTGTAGATCTCTTTTGAAGCAAATTGTTTTTTTATAGTTTCGAGTTTTGAAAAGAGAAAGGGATTTATTGTGAGCTTTAATTATTTGTATTGTTTTGAGTTCTTATTAAAAAACAAAAAGATTTTCTTTCCATTTCCATGTTGAAAGAAAGAATTCTTTCTTAAAGAATTGCATTCTCGAACTCTTTCTTTTAGCTAGAATTTCATTGAAAAAAAAATAAATTGTTTATCATATTAGGTGCATTTTTTTAGTGTGTTTGGAGTCGAGTCTTCACACATCAAAGTTTCATTTCCATACCTATTGACTAAAATAACAACCCATAAAAGAAACACTTAATTAAAATTGATCTAGTAATCTTTTCTATTTCTAGAGCTCTTATCACCAATATAGCTGAGGCTAGTATCTTGGAGTAGGGAGTAATTAACTTCCAAGATAGTTAAAAAAAACAAGTAGATACATCTTGCGGTAGGAAATAAATCCAATTGTAATTGATACATTCTTGGAACCTTCTCTTAAAGGAGTCAATCACGAGATCATGTCCGAACCTTTGAGATAATCAATTCTGTTTCATTGGGAAAGATAGAAGATATGCACATATTATAAATGGTAAACCTCAGATTAACTATTGTCGAGGAGCCTGGGGTCACTTGTTGGTAAACCTTAGATTGATCATGTCGAGGAGCCATCAAGGGGATTGAGCTTTGTTACTCTTCCCTTGCGCATGGAATCGGATCGTAGACTGTTCCCCCATTTGTATTATTTGATGTCGGTAACCGTAGTGTCCATAAACTTAAGATTATTTCTTAAGGTGACAGTGAAGGAAAGATCTCACTATACTTGGAGTAGACATCGACTAGACTCACTTGGACTCTCTGGGGGGTTCTCTTCACTTGAGATGGTTTTGTGAAGAAACTTGTGCCAGTCTATTTCATTAAGAAGGTTGTTGGGGTAACTGTTCCGACTGCCCTTTCTGTATTAAACTTCTACTAAGTTGGATTTCATCACCAACTAGTGTTTTTAGTACGGGAGGTTACTGTTTGTGTGTAGTTTGAACTCTTAGATTTCTTTTAGGTGTGTGATTTAGTTGTTTGTTTCTTTAGAGACTTTAGGTGTTTTTATTGAAATTTTCGTTGTTTGCATATGATTATTTAATATTTAATCATGGCCGAATACCGAGAAAATCTCATAGACTTCAGGGGAAACCTCCTCAGTATACACCAAGCCAACTTGAAGGGCTACGAGCTCTCGTATCACCTAGTGACAATAGATTTGGATCACCAGAAGCCGGAGAGTCATCTCTAATTGTTCATCCTGAGTATCAAATACAAACAACAAAGTATATTCAAGAGCTAATTTCATTTTCCAAAGTTACTGGTAGTATTTCTCCTTCCATGAATTAGCTGAAGAACCTGAAATTTTTGAGCCTGACACTGAACCTGCTATTTTGGAACCATCTTCAGGATTTGTTACTCCAACTTCTAATGATCCTGGTTCACCTAGGGTAGGAAATATCATTACTAAAAATGTTCCTTCTGACCTCATTTCTATTGAAGAACTTGTCAATCCAGATGAAGACGTAATTCTTCCCGAAAACCAACAGAATTTAAATCTTAGGGAGCGTGAATCAATATTCGACAGTCCTTTTAGGAGTGACACTTGGTGTTTGTCATTGACAATTTTTTTAGAAAACCCGGGTCTTATTTTTTCACCACCTCGAATTCCTTTTCATCCTACACCAAGAGGTTATTATCCTTCATCAATCATGTCAAGACAGTCATCTATGTTTTCCCAATCATCGGAAACATTTTTATACAACAGTCCTTCTGTTCCTTCGAGGTACCAGTCACTTTCTAGTACTTTTTCAGGAGCAACTCCTCGACTGACTAAACATCAAGTATCATCTGGTAGTAATGGAACTCAAACATTGAACACAGAGCAAATCCTTATGATGTCTAGTAGTATTCCAAATCCTCAACCTCAAGGTAGTCAGTTATTGCCTAGGGGGAAACCCCAAGGTAGTCAGTTACTGCTTGGGGGAAACCTCAAGGTAGTCAGTTACCGCCTGGGGGGCAACCTCAAGGTAGTCAGTTACCACTTGGGGGGCAACCTCAAGGTGGTCAATTACCGCCTGGGGGGAAACCCCAAGGTAGTCAGTTTCTGCCTGGAGGGCTACCTCAAGATTTTCAACCTTCAGGACAGTACATACACCAAGGTCAACCCTAGACTCAGTATATTCGCCAGGATGCTTATCAACCCTAGATTCAGTACGTGCCTTAGGGTTATCAACCTCAAGGTCAGTACCCAACTCAAATTTTCCAACCGCCTTCTGGTCAATCATTTTTACAAGGAGCTGGAAATGTACCGCTTAATTATCAGCCCTATGTTCAACTAGGTTATGGTCCTCCATATGTACAACCTTTTATGAGTCCATACCCTGGAATGAACATGGTGTGGAATCAACCTAAAACTTAACAAACTATGCAACCTAATGTGCAGTTATCTAATCAACTTGGACAACCTTTGGTTTCTGGTCCAACCCAGCAACCTGTCCAACCTACTGTTCAAACCCCTACACCTAGTTTAGTTTAGCAACCTAGGCTAGCTCACCTCAGACTCCACCTCAAACTGCTGCCACTACTGCAACTTCTGTTCAACCTACAACACCTGTTTCTGGAGTATCTGTAGCTCTAGTTTCTACTATCCCTGCATCAGTGAAAACTCTTCAAGTCTCTGTGCCACAGTCAGGACCTACAGCTCAGAATTCGATCCAGATGCCTGCAGGACAAGCTGGTCCAAGTACGATTGTCACAAGTCAACCGAAATTCACCTATCAACTGTACCAGGGATAGTATCAATTCGGTCCTACTTTACAAAATCCAGTTTATCAGTATCAAGTGTATCCTGGCTATACTTATCAAAAACCTCAACAACCCCAGTTTGGTTCGGTTAATCCTAGTTTTCTAGGAGGTTAGAACAATCCTAATGAAAATCTGATTCCAGGTTATACTAGATATCCTCCTCCTGGAGCTGGTCTCATTACTCAAGGTTTTCACGACCCTAACCCTCAGTTACCATTTATTGCAACTTTGGATTTACCTGATTTGTTGCACCTTATGAACGATCTGATTTACTATCTTCCGTATTGGCCACCAATGCCTAGTAATTTGCTCAGTGATATCCCAAAATTTGAGGGTAAGTCAGGAGAGGATCCGTCAAATCATGTTATGACTTACCACCTCTGGTGTGCATCTAATTCAATCACTGATGATTCAATTCGATTACGTCTTTTTCAACGAACTCGTATTGGTCTTGCCCCCAAATGGTACATTGAGTTACCACGAGGATCTTTTTATAATTTCAATCAGTTAGCCACTTCTTTCTTAACTCATTTTCAGTTGCCTATTAGATACGGAAATGGTACGAAACTGTTAACTTCACTAAATCAATCCACGTCCACATATATTTCTAATCATATTCATGAATGGTGACGTAGAAGGCGTTTAGTGAAAGTCTTCATTCCAGATCAAATTTTAGCGGAATGGTTCATTAAATCATTTTTACCCAAAATCACTAAAGATGTAGCTAAGGGAGGAGTTGTTACTAAAGAGCAAGTCATTGCTCAGGCTTAGTACCTTGACCTCGTCTATATGCAGTTCGGTACTTTACATGAAAAAATCCCTGATCTTCCAAAACACGGTCAAATAACTATAGCTCCTTCAGGGTCTCATGCCACTGATGGTATGATTGGTTTAGTTAGTACTAAAAGTAAGAAGAAATATTCAAAGAATTCTTCTCCTATAATAACTTTATCTGATTCCTTGAAAGGAGATTCTTCTGCTGAAGTTTCTACCGACGTCCATGTCGTAGAATCATCTACGACCAAATCACAATCTGGTAGTAAAGAGAAGGCAAGAAGAATAACAAACAAAATTCAAAAGATAAAATGGATAAAAATGAATCTACTGACGAAAAACATAAACCTCACTATCCTTGTTTCATTTGCGAGGAGGATCATTTTACCAAAGAATGCCCACATCAAGCAGAGGTTTCGTAAATTTGTTAAAGGTTCTCAAACACCTACTATCTTGAAGGATCTTTTTCCTACTCAAGATAGTAAGGTGATTGCTTCTTCCTCGAATGCCTCAGAAGAACCCTTTATGATGATGTCTCATGTTAGGATTGCGATGCGATCGCAAGATTATGGTAGTAAAAATCCTGTTGATGGTAAAGAAGCAGAATCTTCTAATTTAAACACATCAACTACACCTCCTCCTAGTTCTAGTTCACTACAAATCGAAAAACCCAACCCTGACTTACTAATCAAATTTCCTGCTAAAGGTGTACTTCATAAATTAGCTTTCAATCCACATGCAAGAGCTGCTAAAAATTACAACATTGTTGAAGACTTAGCTATTTCTCCGTGAGAAATGTCGGCTTTGGAAGTGCTGCAATCATGCCCAACACAGTGTAAATTACTATTGTCTACTATAGGAGCTGTCGATATTTAGGATTCGAACCTAATAATCTTCGATTTAGAGAATAGTACACCCCACCTACCTCATCAATTAGCTTTCCAGATTCCAGTTTTAGTCAAAAACAAACCTTGCTTTCGAACTGTGATTGATGAAGGGGCTTCTATGTGTATTATGTTGATCCAGTGTTGGAGATCACTTGGTTCTCCCACACTCAATCAGTCTTTGACAATTCAAAGGCTTTTGATGGCCAAAGGTTCCATCTTTTTCATATTTTGCAGGATTTACCTATAGGGGTCAAAGGCAAAACCGTAAATCTAGATGTGGAAGTGGTTGATTCCCCTCTAGATTACAACCTTCTTCTGGGTTGCAGTTGGTCTTATGCTATAACTGCTATTGTTTCATCAGTCTTTCGGCTTATCAAGTTTCCTCATAACGGAAAGATCATTACGGTAAACCAGCTGACCTATTTCTCATCCGACCCAGCCTCTAGAGATAGTGTTCAACACATCGGTAAAACAACTATCCCTTACAAGGATGTTGGCGTATGTTTTATTAAAGATTATGGTTTAATAGGAACTTTTTCCTTCCCTCCTCCTAACATATCACCTTCTATTGTGAATATTCATAAGATTTCATCGAATACTATTACTTTTGATGATCCTTGGATCATACCTTCTGATTTTGAGGTGGATTCATTTGAGGGCACGATGCCTTTGAGTCCCTTTGAAATTGCATATCAAGTTGTACAGTCGTTTTCTGATTCTGGATCAACCTCGAGGATAGTTTGATCTTGTGTCAAGCTCGTTAAAAAATGAAACAAGGATCATGGAGCATAGTTCCTTGTCTTGTGTCAAGCTCGTTAAAAAATGAAACAAGGAGTCGTGAGCATAGTTCCTTGTCTTGTGTCAAGCTCGTTAAAAAATGAAACAAGGGTTTTGAGGAAAGTTCTTGATCTTGAGTCAACCTCATTCAAAAATGAAACAAGGGTTATGAGGATAGTTCTTTTACTGTGTAAACCTCATTAAAAAATGAAACAACTCCCTTTCCAAATCGAGTCTTTCCAAGATCTCGAAAGTGAACTTTCATTCCATCCACCTCGTTGAATGCAATGAAGCTTGGGGGGCATGTATCTTGATTTGAGTCATTATGTTGAGGGCATGCGAACTTATAAGAAGCATAGTTTTTCGTTTCAAGCTTGTGTAAACATGAAACCGAATCCAAGCAGAGTTCTCTGTGGTTCAAGCTTGTGTACAAATGAACCCATACCCGATTTACATCTCGTGATTGCTGTTTTTATCCGCTAAATTCTGTTAGATGAGCTATGGTTGTTTTCAGTCCATCGCCACCATATCTTTGGCTAATCATATGCTTTCACTTGGTTGTTTTTCCTTTCTTGAGGGACTGTAGTGATGAGTGGTTTTATTAGCCACCCTCTTAATCATTACATTTTTTGAGCAGTTCCACCATTGTCGGAACCAGTTGCTACCCTTTATACCACTCGTTCCTCTAGGACGAGTCTTCTTTAAGCTCTTTTCTAACTCATAAATATGAAAATATTTTCGATTTTTTTCCCTTTTTAACTTGTTAAACTGAATTAAAAAGGCGGTCCACTTTCAGCTCTTTTCTGACCGTATAAACATGAAAAGATCGTCGGACTTTTGTCGTTTCAGGTTCAATACTGGTTACGAAACGATGTGTCTTTGATCACTTTTCTACTTTTTTGAATCAAGGCCACTAATTGTGAAAGGTAATCCTTGATTTTAATGGTCAAGCGGTTCTCTCGAGTATTATTTTATACTTTCTCGGGCTCGAGGGACACAAATTTATGCAAAAGCGAAACATTGGAGTCCTCTTTAAGCCCTTTTCAGACTCTCGAAAATTGAAAACATTGTCGAGCACTTGATTGTTCGAACTCATTAAAATAAATGAATAATCATCATTTCAGTATAAGTTTACCCCTTTTATAGACTGAAATGGACTATTTACGAAAAAGGTATACGTTGACTAATTTTGGTCAATAGAGTCCTCTTTAAACTCTTTTCAGACTCGTTAAACATGAAAATATTGTTGAGAACTTGTCCTTTCTAGCTCGTTAAAGTATTGGAAATGTCATCCCTCCTGTATTATTTTATCTTTTTTCGACCTGAGGGATTATTTTACGAAAAAGTACCCACATGAAGTTTTCTTAAGTTTTTCTTCTGACTCCCTAAAATTGAAAAATATTGAGTTTTTCCTATACTGGACTCGTCAAAATTTAACAGTAAAGGGCCTATTCAATTTTAAACAGGAACGAACCACTCCTTCTTAGTGTTCAAATTTTAAACTAAGTTGGACTCGTCCAAAGGATGAGCTCATAAACAAGAAAATGTTATCCTCCTCAAGCTTGTCAAAAATAAAGAGGTACTAGCCAGAAATGGTGGGGGAAAACAGAGCCTATTCGTTACGCTTTGTTTTAAAAAATCCATTAAACACTCTTGAACACGACACTTTTTGTTCACCTGGGTTGGGAAATCCTTTGCCTAACAGTTAATCAAACCACATTGAAAGTCTTCAGCCAGTTTCTAGGTATTAGCTTTGGGTCAATTGTCACCAAGCCATCTGCAGTGTCGTTATGTGTTCAAGAGAATAGTCCAAACAAACCATTCATCTGCAAGATATTTGTCATCCATTTTGACCATCCCTGATTTAGTCCTTGCCAATATATTTCTTCAAAACTTGATCTATGATTTCGTGTTGTGGGCTTGCCTATGACAGATTGTTTTCTATCGACTTCAGCTAATTATCTAGGAATTTTATCTAGAAATCATCAGTACCTTGAAATTTGCATGCCCTACTGGTAGGTTTCTCACCTTCGACAATAGGTTGCATCATTGACCTTCAATCGAATGATTCTATGACATGTTCGACTTCAGCTCATTTATTCACATTTCATGGATTGTATTGAGTACTTTGAGAGCCATTGACATTACTAGTGGTTTCTCTCACACTTGTTAACAGTCCAAATCATTGGTTGGTAATCAAGTCGTTTCTACCATGTTCGTCTTCGACACATTCATTCACATGGATAGAATTATACTAGTTCGGGAAGCAGGAATCAAGACCTTGGATCTTGTATAAATTTTGAATAATATGACACTTATTCACAGAGATTATCCTGATTATACACTATTGTAGAATGCATGCATAATACATAACCTCCTCTACGTTGATCATCAATTTGCAGTATTAAAGAAACAATCGCATGCGCACATTGAAGCATCAATCACACATATCAACACAGTATGTACCGGGGAAAGCATACAGTTTAAAACCCCCAACTATCTGTATATTATATTGATTTAGAACATGTAACAATCCATAGTACAATACTCCTCGCAAGTGCTCAGTACTATCTCCACCTGTTACACACAAACTAGCTCAAATCTGAATCAAGTCACTGGCTCAAATCTCCTCCGCTGTTTGCCTGCCTCCACTGCGCAATACCTGTTGAGAATAGAATGAAGAATTAGCTCCAAATTCGTATTCCCTTTGCCTATACCACGCAATCCTCATTGGAAATACTCAATCCATTGATTGTGCAAATATCATGCACAACTATTGTCACAACTGACAGTTGTCTTGCCCTTTCACTCATCTCTAACACTTGTCTCCACTGAACTGTCCATGCACTAAGTTAACTAATGTATTCTTTGGTTGATTTATGAGTTAATAATTAGTGAATTAATTAATAATTAATTCACACCACTCATCATTAGTCTATTTGTCTGTTAGACTAACTACAACTAGTTCAACTAAGTCAAACTAAACACAACTCCATCAACTCCTCATTCAACTCCACCAAACTCAATCACTTGAGTTCTAACTGAAGTCCTTCATGCAATAGCTCAACTAACCCATAAGAAAAGCATATTTCCTTCTGGTGGTTGCATGTGCCACATCCGTAGCTCGAACTGAAGTGCTGTAAGAGAATAAGATAATGTTTATAGTCCAAATATTATTAAGAGCTGATAATATTCGACTGTTCTATTTTTATACTAGTAGTCTAAAAACAGACTCCGCCTATATGTCTAAAAATAGAATTCCATCTATTTTTACCAACATGACCAATCATCCACAAATAGCATCCTGCAACTCATATACCATGATCCATATGTCTAAAAATAGACTTTGCGCCAAAAATAGCCTGCG
>APFE030089694.1:0-12211 GCA_000404065.3 Pinus taeda
ATAATGCAACAAACCCAAAACAAAAGTTTTGATGCGTGTTGGGTCATAGTAAGTTCACCAGATTTGGATAAAGTTAAGAGTATCCTATGGGAGCCAATTTTAAGGCTTGTTTGAGTGACCATAAGCCTTCATCAGTGTAGATTCTACATTGTAGTATTGGGCATTTTTGGACTGTTGGAGCGCAGCATGTGGATGTCCAAAGTAACCCTATACTAGCAGTCTTGAAGTGATGAAGATAACTGAAGATTGGGTGAATTTGTAGCCTTATTGTTGGGATAGGGTCCCTAGGGTCATTTTGGTCAAGTTTTGGTAAAATTTGTAATATATTTTAGTAATGAATGTAAAGTCTCTGCGAAATGTGGAAGTAGAGTTCAAAGCTAGTATGAGCAAAAGGGGCTTTAGTCCTTTTGTTTTGAGACCCACCCATGGTCTACGGACCATGGTATTGTAAAGCAAATGTTATATATAGATGATTCATAGTGAGTCTAGGAAGGAAATTTTTTGTTAAGAATCATTGTAAGGGCAAGGTGCTAAGGCAGGAAAGGTCTGTTTCCTGTACTTGGGCGAAAGGGGAAGGTTCCTACCGCTGAGTGCGCAAAGACCTTGGCAAGTCTGCAGGCTAAGTGCATGGATCCCTTGCAGCTGAGTACGTAGGGAAAAGAAGTTTGTACTTAATTAAATATACTTAATGAAGAAAAGTTTGAGCCAATTTTGATGCATCTATGCCTTATTTATTACTTCTAAAAGTTTATGTATCTTCACTCTGTATTATGATTTACATAAATTAATGCTTATTTGCTGCACGAAACTAGTAGATTTGTAGTATTTATGCATGTTAAGTATAATTAGGAACCTTTGCGAAGATCTAGAAGTTGTATAAATGGATTTATAGTAATTATATGTTCGTAAGGGTTAAAGGTGCGTGAAGGTAGATATGAGCCATAAAGACTACACGAACCCATCACCTAGGCCTTTGGATGCAAAAACCTGGTTTTTTCATCCCCCAATATCGCTTTGGGTGAGACTACAACCTACGCTACATAGGTTGTCGCTGAAAGGGCCAACAATTAGGGTTTTGTTGGTTGGCGCAGATAACACTAAACCTGGTTCAGGCCCCATTAATCCAACAAATGGTTTCGCTGTCGGGACTGTGATCTGTCTAAGGAATGTGTGTTGTTGAATAAGTGGTCCCTACTAAGAAGGAAATCAAAAAGTGGATCAATCAGAAGTTGCACACGTTTGCAGCTTAGGAGAATAGAAACCCACAGTTATCCAAGGAACATTGGCTCAATAGATACTTGTACATAGACGAGACTGAAGCTTTATTTTGTTTGTTCCCTTGCGAACTGCATGAGTGGCTATCCATATTAGTGGGTAGTCAGGGTACGTGGAGACTTGATGGCCATATTGTGTGGACCCTAGAACTAGTGAAGTGCATGGAAGCTTTAGAAAATAACATCGTGCGGGCCGGTGATCACTGGATTGATCGTATCTTAGGAGGATTCATCACTAAGCTCGCAATCGATACGAGCATCAAATATAGTGAATAAAAGCACAGATTATTCAAGGGACCAAGAGGTAAGTACTTAAAATCTCTGAAAACTTGGATTAAGATGTTGTTGTGTGAGAAATGGGTTATGCCATTACATTTATGTTTGGGACTACGCAAAGTGGAAAACTATTCAGAAGGAACAAAGAATTAGGTTTTGAATACAATCTGCTTTTAGGATCATTTGACAGTGACAATGAATGGACTACTTTGAGAACACCATGAAGCGCACTACAGATTGTCAACCAAGGCATCCCAGGCATACCCCATCCATCCACTCTACCGCCACTTCCACCTCCACCTCCACCTCCGCATCAACCATTCAACATGGTGAACACAATGGAGATGCTGATATTCAAAGGGGTGGGAAGTGAAGACCTTGAACAGTTCTGGTTTATCGTGGATGCTATATGGACAACGTAGTAGATTATAGATGATAATATGAAGAATGTGCAGCTAGTCACAGTGCTATACAATAGAGCATTGACTTGGTACATTAATTTTTGTATGGATAGACTTGGAGCGAAAATGGCAAAGACTCAGTAGACATTAAACAATGAGTTTAAGAATCCTAAGTCTTAGGTGCAGTGTGTAACTAAGTTTAAGGAAATAAAATAGAGGGTAAATGGGTCCTCGTGGGATTTCTATCAAAGGCTAAAATGCTTGATTCGACAGGCTAATATGAAGATCACATATGATCAAAATAGAGACTGGTACATTGCTTCGTTGTTGCCTCATATGAGATTACCATTATCACAATAGAAGATAGGAATGGAAGCAGAGGATGGGGAGATAGCGATGAGCTTGGAAGCCTCACCAGTTTAGGATATGAACATTGGAGTACAATAGATTCAATCACATCTTGCAAGCCTGCACATAAAGTTGCAAAGCTTGAAGATAGGAAAGGAATCTCAACTAGAGGTGCACACTGAAGTTTGGTGTATAAAATGCAAATACAATGAACATGATAAGGATCACTTCACTTCCCATGTTGAGAATATTACGGGACCAATCGTGGAGTACCCTTATGGTGCACTATCTTCCAGATAGATGGGAAACACACAACTAGACATTGTCACCTCTTGCAAAAGTTTGTGCATACTCCAGAACAACTGTTTTGTACCTTCTGTAAGTCAGTTGGACATGATGAGTAAAAATGCAGAAGCTATGAATTAATGATGGAGTGAACCCCTACATGTCAAATGTAGGTAGAAAATTAGCCTTAGGATCAGGGCACAGGTGTGGTGCAGAGAATTCTAAGGCTGTGTAAGAGAAAGAGGAGGAGGGGCTAGAAGAGGTCGCTGACAAGTTATTTTCTACAACTGTGGAGAAGCTAGACATTTTATGTGTGAATGTTAGAACCCGCCACATCCATCCTGTCAGTATTGTAGACAAATTGACCATGTGATTGAAGATTTCCTAGTTCTAATAGCCAATATTTAGGAGAAAAAGACACCGACCCCCACAAAATATACATATGATGAGGGTAGAGCCTCGCGAAGAGGACCATAGCATTAATATCATGACACGAAGTGGTATGGACACAAGAGAAGACAAAGGAAAGCAACCGGAGGCCGAAGGTTCGGTGTGCAAGGTAGCTGAAAAAGAAGTTGGATTTGATCTCAAGAGTGCTAAAGAAAATTTCATTGAAGCTAAGAAGAACTTTTCTGAGGCTTCTACGTCGGGGAGTTAGGAAAAACCGGTCAGAAGAAATGAAGTGCATGACATGGATCCTTCAATATTGGCTACTTTTCTCAAAACCTGTATGAAGCTATTGCATGATAGGAAGGTAGTAGGAAGGCTCCAGGAGCTAATTGATAACTGTATAGGTAACATCAAGACTCTTCCTGAACAATGCGTTGCAAGGAAACTGGGTAAACATAAGAAGCAGATAGGGCGTGAAATGAGGTTGACCACGTAGATTGGAGAATATGGAATGGATCAAGTCATCTTGGATCTTAGATCTAATGCGAATGTACTACCTAAGCAGGCATGGGAAAGGATGGGGAGATCTGTTCTATAGTGGTCTCCTATACAACTATGTATGGCCAATCAATATAATATCATTCCTATGGGGCACCTATATGGGGTAATAGTATACATTGAGGGAGCAAGTGCTCTAGATGACTTTGAAGTAATTGAAATAGTCGATGACAACAATCATTACCTTGCACTATTGGGAATTTATTGGGCCTTCGACATGGATGCCTTAATAAACTTGAAGAAGTGAAGGATGACATTTGAAAGGAAAGAACTCAATTATTGTACCACTGGATCCTACTAAGGGGGCACGCTACACTAACCAGTCCATGATTATGAAGAAGATCGCGATTTCTATAAAATATACAAGATTAATGCGTGTGATAAAGATTGGATCAATCCCACTGCAGATGGGAAAATTACATGGGATAAAAATAGCTCCTAAACCTCGGATTCAGATGAAGAACTCGAGCATTGGAGGAATAGGTTAAACAAAGTTTCAACGCTGTACTGCAATATGATGACAAATCACTCTGGTGTGTATCCACAGAGGTAAGAAATCTTCCTCATTATGATGGCTTGGATGATGTTAGTTTGTTTCTAGATAAGTTTCAAAGGGAGGTGCCCAAAGAGCATCGATTCCAGGCTCTTGATCTAGAACTACATGCGACACCTGCCCATTGGTGCGGTATGCATAACGATATCTTTGTTGAATGGAAAGAGTACAAGCGAATGATGAAGCTAAGGTTTGGGTACAGGAATACCCACCTGATAGAGAAATATTCTAGCAAGGATGTGCACATGAGAATTTGGCGTGATGGACTAAAGCTTGGGGGGAGAAACCTCAACCAAAATGGGTACATATCTTTTGTCACACCCTAGATACTATTCCGATGAAATGGTACTTGGAAACAGAGGTACGCCATGGGACGACCGAATGGGATATCTTGAGGGAAAGTTTCTTGTTAACTTTCAACTGTGAGGATCGATTTTAGTGTATTGATAAAGCACTCCAAGAAATCAAGGCTGCAATCTTCAAGACGCCTGAGGAGCGGTAAAATGGGGTCAACAAAATTTGAACACACAGTCGCACCATGCATTGGAATGCTACAACATGACTGTAAAATCAAAAGAAGAGGACCCACAAAATATCAACATTTCGGAGACCGAAGGGCAGCATGAGGTTGAAGGACCCAAAGCAATGAACCTTGATATAACAAAACCTTTACAAACCAGGAAAGTAAACATTGGATCTGACATGTAGCTTAAAGTTTCAAATAGAGGCAATTATTGGGATGAATATACAATTGATAAAATTGTGGAACTGTTGCATGAATACCTAGACTTGTTTCCTACCAAGTTCTCAGACTTGAAAGGAATAGTAGGGGATCTAGGTGTAATGAAGATCACCTTAAAGCCTGATGTGAAGCCTATGAAACAAAGACCCTACCGTCTAAATCCAAAGTATAAGGATAAAGAGCACAAAGAGCTAGACAAAATGATGGAGGTGGGAATCATTGAACCAGTCGAAGAGTCTAACTGGGTAAGTCCTATGGTTGTTCAGGAAAAGAAGAATCAAGATGAATTTAGGATATACGTAGATCTAAGAAAGCTCAATTATGCATGCATTCATAACCCATTTCCAATGCCATTTACAGATGAAGTTTTAGAGAATGTTGGAGGGTAGGAAGCCTATTCGTTCACTGATGGGTTCCTAGGGTACGATTAGATTAAGATCGCGCTGGAGGATCATAGGAAGACTACCTTCAAAGTGGAGTGGGGATGCTTCCAGTGCACAATGATGCCATTTAGACTGAAGAATGCACCCACGATCTTCTCAAGGTTTGTAATTGCCACTTTTAAGGAGTTTATAATTATTAGAATTGTATTTTGATGACTGGACTGTGTTTGGATTAGTAAAGCACCACGTTGCGAGTCTGCACCTTATGTTGGATACTTGTTACAGATACTAGATTTCCTTAAAATTAAAGAAATGCATCTTTTGTGTGCCTTATGGCATCCTGCTAGGCCATGTGTTGTGTAAACAAGGATTAATGGTAGACCCTGCAAAGATAACTGTTATTGTCAATTTAGAAGCTCCAAAGAATGTAAAGCAGCTACGCACAATGCTAGGCAACACTGGCTACAATAGAAATTTTATCAAAGCTTATGCATAAATAACTGCACTGATCGAGAAATTACTAAAGAAGGATGTGACTTTTTACTGGGATAAGGAGTGTCAGCATAGTCTAGATGTGTTAAAGGAAAATATGGTGACTGTGCCAATTTTGGTATTCCTAGACTGGAAGAAGGAGTTTCATGTTCATGTGGATGCCTCCTATATTGCATTAGGTGCGGTATTTCCCTAGTCAGGCGAAGGTGAAATTGATCATTGTATAGCCTTCGTGAGTAGGAAATTATCAAAGGCTGAGAAGAAATACTCAACTACATAGTGCGAAGGGCTGTTGCACTACAAAAGTTTCGACTTTACCTATTGGGCGCACACTTTAAGATGTATACAGATCACTCCGCTCTCAAGTACCTGGTCAAAAAGCCTGTTTTGGGGGGTAAGATATGTAGGTGGTTATTTCTCTTTCATAAATATGATTCTGAGGTGATTGTGAAGGCTGATTGATTGAATGCGGGACAGGATAATCTATCTAGAATTGACACATGCGAAGAAAGCACTAGTTTGGAAGAAGAATTGCCAGACGTGTAGCTCTTTGTGGTATGTGTCACATGCAATCATTTTGTAGATATAATTCAGTTCTTAACCACTAGGACAACCTTGGAAGGATATTCTACACAATAGAAAAAGGAATTGGTGGTCCACGTCACTGATTTTTTTGTAATAGCTGGACACTTGTATAAAATGGGCAATGATGAAATACTGCACCAATATGCTCTAGAGTTTGAATGATCCAGCATCCTCATCGAAGCATATGGAGGAGTAGCGGGAGAACACAATGTAGGTAGAGCAACCACGCAGAAGATTATGTGTGCAAGATTGTGGTGGCCAATGGTGCATAACAATTCTAAGGTGTGTTGCAGGGCATACAATGCTTGTCAGAGGATGAGGAAGCCATCGTGGAGGGAAGAACTACCCTTGAACCCACATATCTCATTGTAGGTATTTGACAAATGGGTGATTGATTTTGTGGGTATGATACAACCACTAGGGAAGAAGACAGGAGCGCGATACATTATTACTGTGATGAAGTATTTGACGAGATGAACAGAAGCACAACTAGTCAAATATTGTAGCACTGCAACATCGATGAATTTCCTATTTGAGTATGTCTTGAATTGGTTTGGATGTCCTAAGATACTAATGACTAACAAGGGTACACATTTCTTAAATGAAACAATTGCTGCAATGTTTGAAGAATTCCAGGTTTATCATCCGAAGAGTATGCCCTATCATCCTCAAGATAATGGTATGCTAGAAGCATTCAATAAAATCATGGAGAACAAGTTGACAAAGGTCTGTAACATGCAAAGGAGCGATTGGGATTTACACATATCAGCGATCCTATGGGAATATAGGATGATGTGTAAAATGTTGATAGGCGAAGCTCCGTTCAACTTGATCTATGGGATAGAGGCCGTGATTCCCATGGAGTGCCTTAGAGAAGAAATCCGCATTAGAAGACCGGAAGTCTAAGAAGGTCACCTTCAAAGAAGAGTCCAAGAAAAAACAAGCAAAAGATCCATTCGATTTGGAGGGATTACAAAAAGTTCTTAAGACCATGTCTAATGAAATGGTCGACATAAAAAAGCAAGTAGCAGAAACTTCTTCAAAAAGGCCCTACAGAGCTTTCAAAAGAAGCCCGTCAATGGAGTCAAAGCCGCCCAATGCTATAACAAATGCTGAATCCGAGGAAGAGGAAGAGGAAATTGCCACTGAAGGGAAAACCGATGATGAAGAAGTACTAGAATTACAAGGAATGTGGGATTTCATCCTCCCACAAGAGGAAGATCAAGAAGTATTCCCAGTTAACACACGAAGTAGAAACCAGCTTGATCCTCCCCAAACTACCCCAAAACCAAAGAGCGTAAGCTTTGCAACAAAGGATAAATTCGCAACAAAGAAAACGACATCTAAAGTGACTCAAACTAGCCCAGTCCAAACAGATTCACCTACTCCATCTAAAACACTGATCGTTTCGGATGAAATGGAGTACAATATCATAGACGACATGAAAAAGACTAGGGAAAATATCACTCTATATGAATTAAGAAAGCTAAAGCATCAACAAAAGATAATGATGAAAGAATTACATGCTGTGCCAGTTGCACCTTTGCCTGTCGCTGTAATTTCTCAAGCTTCTCAAAACATGGGAAGACCTCCAAGTAATACGACTAACATCATTGATCCAAATGACATCGCTTTAATTGGAGGTAGATCGAGATCTCATACTCCCCCTTTTCTCCTTACTTATGAAATTTTTAACAAAAATGTACATAATTGTTTGGTGGATTTAGGTACTTCATCGAATATTCTACCGAAGTCCATATGCACTAAATTAAACGTTCAACCACAGAAATCTGTTGTTCGCACCATTCAGTTGGATCGGTCTCAAGTCAAAGTCATCGGCGAACTAAATCAAGTAACCATAAGGCTATCATCGAACCCAAAGGTATGTCAAGTAATTGATATTTTAGTAGCTGATATCCCTTATTTTTATGGCTTAATTCTTAGCAGGGATTGGTCAGAAAAATTGCATGGATACTTCTCAACTGACTGGTCACATATATGGCTGCCTTACAATGGTAAGCCAAACCAAATAAAAGTTGAACGAGAATTACATCAAAAGTAAATAGTAATGGAGTTAGAAGGGGAAAATGAACCAATAGCATATAACAGTAGCATAATTGGCAATTATTCAGTATATTCTTTTCTTGGCAATTTTAATGCTCATACATCCCCATATTTAGAACATTCTATTTTGTCCCAAGTCAAAAATTTTTCTCAAATGGATAGTTCAAAATGTATCAATTTTTTAGATCAACCTGTAAATAAATCTTTGTTTTGGAAATTATTTTTTGATGGTTCTAAATCCAACGAAGGAGTAGGAGCAGGATGCGTGCTAATTAGTCCAGAAGGAGACAAAATCATGTTAACATGCAGGCTTGAATTTGATTGTACCAACAATACAGCAGAATATGAAGCTTTAGTTCAAGGGTTGTATAAAGCAATCGGGCTAAACATAAAGTATCTCCAAGTCTTTGGAGACTCTGAAATTGTAGTCAGCCATGTATGGAATACTCTACATTGCCTGTTAGGTCATTTAAAACACTATCAATCTCTATTTCAAGATCTGACTGAGCATTTTACAGCATTCAATATTTCATCAATTCCCAGACTCCAGAATGTAAGCGCTGACCTTTTAGCTAACGTAGCTTCTAAGCTCATTCCTTCTGAAGATTTTAGTCCAGATAGATTTTCAATAGAATTAATCTTTAGACCTTCTATTCCTGACAACATCACAAATTGGAGAATATTCAACGATGATCCTGATATCGTAAATTTCCTTACTTCTGAAGGATCCTACTCCAACCAAATAATCGATGAAGATCAACATGATTGGAAATTACAGTAAGATAGCACTCACAATGCTATACCTAAATTAGTGGTCAAGTTAGAAGACCTGTACGATTTGAAAGACCGGTTTAAAAAGTCCACCAATTCAAAGCTCCAAAGTTTGACCTTGAATTACAAATTGGTAAACCTAGGAACCGCTGCCAAACCCCAAAACATAAATCTAGGCCTTGGCCTAGCCCCCGAAGAAAAATTAGCATATATTCGTCTTTTGAGACAATAAAAAAATGTTTTTTCTTGGAATTATGATGAACTTAAAACATATGACACCTCTATCATCCAACATACTATTCTGATGATCAATAACGAAAAACCTGTCCAACAAAAATTGAGAAAGATTCATCTCAACTTAGAAAATCAGATAAAAACTGAACTCAATAAGTTGTTGAAAGCCAAGATAATTTTTCCCGTCAGACATTCTAAATGGGTCTCCAATATGGTACCTGTTAGAAAGAAAAACGAAGATATTAGGATTTCTATTGACTTTCGCAATCTCAACAAAGCTTGTCAAAAGGACAACTTTCCCTTACCACCTATGGAGCAGATATTGCAAGCAGTGGCACGCTCAGAATTAATGTCTTTCTTGGATGGATTTTCAGGATACAATCAAGTGCTGGTAAATCCTGATGATCAATTGAAGACCACATTCAGAACTAAATGGGGCACATATGCATATCGCAAGATGCCATTTGGTTTGATTAAAGCTGGTGCCACATTCTAGAGAGCCATGGACATTGCATTTAAAGGTTTAGTCAATAAGTCAGTAGTAATTTATTTGGATGATATAACTGTGTACTCCAAGAAACGAGGCGACCATCTCAAAGACTTAAAGAAAATCTTCCAACGATGTTTAAGGTACGGAATTTCACTTAACCCAAAGAAATCATTTTTCGCATTAAGTGAAGGTAAAATTCTAGGATTCATAGTGTCAAAATCTGGTATTCACATCAACTCTGACAGAATCAAAGAAATTTCTGAAATATCCCTACCACATAACAAAAAATCCATGCAATCCTTCCTTGGTAAAATCAATTTTGTAAAGAGATTTGTTCCATATTTTTCACGAATTGTATCTCCTTTACAAACTATGATAAAAACGAACTCTATTTTTAAATGGGGCCAAGATGAACATGAAGTGTTTAACCTAATCAAACAGGCTATCATTAATGCTCCATCTTTAGCAACTCTGAATTTTTTAGAGCCTTTTATTTTATACACATTTGCCTCAGATAAGTCATATGCAGCGATACTCACTCAAACGAATCAAGAAAAGGCGGAAGCACCAATTGCGTTTTTTAGTTCAAATTTGCAAGGTGCTAAATTAAATTACTCAGATGTAGAGAAACAGGCTTATGCTGTTTTCAAAGCGATCAAATATTTCAGACCTTTTCTACTCAAAACCCACACCAAAATTATAGTATCGTTTCCAATGGTAAGAAATCTTCTGGTACAAAAGGATGTGGGTGAGAAGAGGGCCAATTGGGTAACTGCCTTACAAGAATATGACATAGAAATTAAACCAGCAAACATTGTAAGAGGTCAAGGCTTTTGCAAAATGCTGGTTGGAGCGTTGCAAATTTTTGAGATCCCATCTGTAGAGGTACAAGTGTGCGAGGTAAGCCTAAACGATGAGTAGTCATTATATGCTGATATTATTTATTATCTTAAAAATGGATATGCTCCTTCATACCTCGATTACACTAAGAAAAGAGCTCTAAGATCAAAAGCCAAACAATATCAGCTAATAAATGATATTCTTTTTAGAATGAATTACGATTATGTTCTTCTTAGATGTCTTGAAAAATCTGAAGCTGATAAAGTCTTGCAGGAACTCCACGACGGACCAGTAGGCAGACACTACGCTGGAGACACTACTGCACATAAAATCTTGCGTGCAGGATATTATTGGCCCACGTTATTTAAAGACTCGCACAATTATGTGAGGAAATGTCAAGTTTGCCAAACTACTGATGGAAGACAGAAGAAGCCATCCTTACCACTACACCCAGTTAACATCGACCAACCTTTCAGTCAGTGGGGATTGGACATAATAGGTGAGATCGTTCCTCACTCTTCCAAGCAGCATAGATATATCCTTACAGCAACAGATTATTTTACTAAGTGGGTAGAAGCAGTTCCACTCAAGACGGATAATGCTCAAAATATCATTGAGTTCATAGATCAATCCATAATCACCAGGTTTGGATTACCTTCCGCTTTAATGTTCGATAATGCATCATATTTTTCTGGAAATTCAATGACTGAATTTGCACTTAAAAGAGGATTCAAACTTAAATATTCGGTCAATTATTATCCACAAGGCAATGGATTAGCCGAGTCTACAAACAAAAACCTAATCAGAATTATCAAAAGAACAATAGACCAAAATAAGAAAAATTGGCATAAATCCTTAATATACGCTTTATGGGCAGACCGAATAACGAAAAAAGCTTCCATCGTCACTTCTCCCTCTAATTTAGTTTATGGGAGAGAAGTTGTTCTTTCGACTCGTCTAGCAGTTCCTTCTTTGTCTCTAGTTCAATACATTGATGAAGTACCAACTTCCTCATTACAATTAAGGCAAATGGAAATAATCAAATTAGAAGAACAACGAGAACAAGCTAAGAAAATGCATGCTCATCATTAGGCACTAGTAAAATCCTTTTTTGATTTAAATATAATGACTAGAAAAGAATTTCAGGTGGGAGATTTAGTTTTAAAATGGGACAAGGCACACGAAGAAAAGGGTAAACATACAGAATTTCAAAGAATGTGGCTTGGTCCTTTTCAAATTGTAGAAGTCATAGGTCCATCGACATTTGTGTTAAAGGATTTAGCAGGTAAAAGAGACTCTTTGCCTATCAATGGACAAATTCTTAAAAAATATTTTCCATAGAAGATTATTCTTCTATTTCATAGAATAATAGTTTTTCTCTTTTTCAGAATAAAACCAGTTGTGAATGGTTACATTAGGCATTTACGAAAAAGATACCAACTCTCTTTCATATTTTGATTTTTCGCTTGTATAAATAGCAAATCTTTTGGAAAATTGATCTTTATTATTGAAAGATACAGTTAAA
>APFE030089694.1:14675-88345 GCA_000404065.3 Pinus taeda
GAAAATAGCTGAAGAAAAATGTCATTGACAAGTTAGAGTATAATGTACTTTATCTTTCCATAATAAAGTTTAATTTTCTGAAAAATTTGTTGTTTTGGAAGCTGAAAAGGTTCAATAGAAACACAGAGATAATTGGTTCTTCCAAGTGAATCGCCAATTGTTGTGGCCACCAACAACCCCCCTCCTTATGAAGTATTATTGCTAATACTAAATAAGTGGGGACCCTCAAAAAAATTAGTTAATGTTACATTTTTTTTTAGATGAAATCTACAACATCATGGACTTAGGAAAATATCTTGAAAAATCTAGAAAACCTAAGTTTCATAATGAAGAAAATTAAATTTACTCCCAAAAGGATATCGCATCGCGCAAAGGATGATAGGATACACCTTCCAAAGAGTTAAAACAATAAAAGGTGATATTGCGACGAGAAAACTTCATCGCATCACATATGCTGAAGACAAACACTCTCATTGAAAAACTTTAAAACATCGTCGATATGCGATATCGCATATCGTACATCACAAATATCACAAAAAATTACACAAGAATCATAACGATCTGCGACATTGCGACATTGCGATATTGCGATACCGCAATACTGCGACATCTCAAAGTTGTGATACTGCGATCTATGATAAAAACAACACGATGACATTGCGACATTGAGATACTGCGATCTACGACATCGTAAAGCAAAAATGCAGAAATCCTCCATTGTAGCTGGTTCAACTCATTGTTCGAGAAAACTCTTTAGCCAAGAGTTGGTCATGTATTTTAATGCGAATTAATGGGTTATTTCCAGTTGTTAATGAAGTAGGGTGTTGTGTTTTTTCGAAAAAATAACTCACGTAAGGTGGCATGTCTTGTATATCTTCGGCATTTAAATTTTTTCCTGTTATTAGTCCTTTATCATTACTTCTACCTCAATGTAAACTGCAGGAAAGAAGGACGAAGAATTACACTGGGTACTATGCAGAAAACAACGAAGAGGGAAGGCAGCGCTCCAATGCACATTTCTGAAGGCATACTTAATCCACTCAAGGAAGAAAAAGAGCCGTAGAACTCTTCAGAGGCATCTATCACAGATTTCTTATGTATAGTCATGGTTGAATGGATACTGAAAGACGCTGATACTAGGAATAAACAATTCAATTCTCAGGGTCAAGAGCTCACGGAACCACTATTTTTACAAATTTTGGGCTTTATACTGAATGAGAGAAAAAGGCGCAAGAGGCAAAAACCGCATTAGGGAAGCCCGGATCAAGAAACAGAGGCAGTTTCTGATGCATGATTAGTGCTTAGCACTTAGCGCTTAGCTCTTAGCGCTAATCGTGCATCGCTAAGAAAAATTGATCGAAAATGAAGGTCCCTAGTTGCTCAGTCACCTGCAAGTCCCGAAAACTGCAAAAAATCAGCGATAGAAGCAAACTGGAAACATAAGCTATCCGAAGGTTAACCAAGTTGAAATGGGATTTTTACCAGGCATACATGATAATGCTACATATTTATTGGATGATTCTCAAGCGTATCATCAATTTTACTGAGAAGAGAATGCCAGCTCTTGCTATTTCTGTTTGCTTAACTCAACCAAAGGCGGAAGACAGTCAGCCGACTCTACTCAGAAAAATACTGAATGCTTGCGACATTAAGGAGTAGATTTAGAAATAGTTAGTAGATTTAATTTTAGAATAGTTTTTCTTAGAAAGATGATGGTTCATTTAAACCAAATCCTAAAATTTTTGTAAATGAGTTTTTAGTTTGTAGTATTTTAACTCTGTCATGCATTTGTAGGAGGGGTCAGAATTTTATAAAAATCTTGTCCTCAGACATGCACTTTTTGCACCCTGAGAGGAGGTTTTGGTGAATGAATGGAACAAGGGTTTTATTTTGATATTTGCATTTGATATCTCACTACTGATGTTGCACTTCTGTACTCTTAGTAGATATTGAATCAAGGAGAGATAAATCAATCATTGCTTGAAGCTCATGAGTAGGACTAGTTATAAATGGTACTTTTATCTCTTAACCATTTCTGCTTATGCGTTAAAGTGATATTTAGTTTTTAGTTATTTATATGTTACAGCATGAATGTCTGAGTTATCATTTGGCACTTTTGTACGGTGATAACTAATTGTTTATGTTTAGTGTATGAATAGCTCATTTATGCGATAAGTTTTAACAACTATTTTGTCTAACTTCTTATACGAAGTAGCTCATTTTTATCGAATTATTTTCTTACGATAGCTGAATGATCTTTATTACCAGTTATTGTATGAAATCTTTTTAGATCGCATATAACAAAGATCACACCCCGGGTTAGCATAAATTTCGATGCTTTTCTGTTTATTAGAATACATAGCATAACATTAGATTAGATAGAAGTATTCTAGTCCTAATAGAAACACCGTTCTTTCACACACACACATACACTGAATTGGGAAACTAGTCCTAGATCCCCAGTCGGACCCGCTATACCAAACGGATAAGGAGCTGCCAACCAAGGTCTAGAAGGGGCGGGTATCCCCCTTGTTGTTGACCCAATTTTCGGGGCCTTCAACAGGTCCCGAAAGATATCGATGAGAGCAAGGTCCCCTTGCAAACCCTTCTACTATGAGATGAAATTGTTTTTGAAGGGCCGCAATTGGGGTGGGTTCCTCTGTTAAAGATCGAAGACTGGGACTTGGCCGACCATGAGAAGTTCCCACAGCTAGTGACCGAGTAGCTGATGTGCAGCATAATCAATACAACCACTAGAATGACCGCATTGGAGCCACAGAGGTGGCTCAGAGGAGTAGAAAAGGTAGGTATGCTCAACCTTCTATGGGTGTCACACTACAACCACACCATGGTTACAGTACTGGTCATCTAGGAGCTACTATGCTTAGTGCATGATGGGTGTCTATGGCTGGAGGAGCCAATACCCATCATTGATAGGTTGATCCATAGGATCATGCAGTTGCCTTACATAGTTGAAAATCCAGCCATGATATTTGGTGGAAAAGGTGGTGAGAAAGCCCTCGCAGAGGCCATGAAAGAGAAGTTTAAGCTGGTAAATAAGTTGCATGGATATGTCATATTCAACATCTGTGACCCTGTTGTGAAGGTGGCTACACAAATTTTAGCAGGGAAGGTGATGAGGAAGTGTCACATAGATGAGGTGTCAGTTCTTTTTATCTTGCTACAAGCCGAGTGCACCGAAGGAGTTCAGTTCAATTGGGCAGAATATCTCCGCGGTGAGTTCCTTGCGAACTACCGCGAAGCACAAGAGCTTAGTAAGATGTTCCACTACACGTGGCTCTTGTTGTATATTGTGCTAGTAGCATGGGAGCTGCCAGAGGACAATGAATTCCCTTCACTCACACCAGACCTACTAGAAGAAGTGAAGTACGCTTCATTGTGGGGGACCAAGGATGCGCAACGCATCAAGGATAGTAAGATTTTCTAGATCTTGATGGAGATGAACATCCGCATGGCCATCAATTGCAAGTTGTGGTTGTTGCCTATGGTGTTTTCCAACCTGCAAGGCTACACAAAATTTAAATCATATTTTCACCATTTGTCCATTAGGGCACAGAAGGACCCTACGCAGAAATGGTAGGACTTGCCTTACCTAGAAATGGATGACGCCATTGATGCAATACTTGATTGATGGTCGGCAGAATGGCTCACCATAACAGACTTAGCAGTGGGAGGAAGCAAGCCCACCACACAAAAGAAGAAGGAGGAGGTCAAACTCAAGATGACGCAACTAGCTGAAAAAAGAAAGAAGGAGGCTACTGACAAGACCTAGGCAAAGCGCGATGCCAGTCAGTAGACAAAGAAACAAACAGGTGGAATGGAGCGAGGCTTTGACAAAGGCACGAGGTCACCTTCACCTAAGACAAAGGAAGAGACAGATGAGTAGACATAACAACACAAAACAGACCCACAATTGACGTCCACTTGTGTTAAACGTCCAAGGGAGCAAGAGAAAGGAGGGTCCAGGAAGAAATCCAAGGCTACTAAGACATCACTGGACCCAATCACCCTCACAAAAGGTGATTTGCATGACATCAGTGACACGACGCGGGATGTCACTACGGAGGCCCTACAAAAGTTTGAGCAGTAGTAGCAACTAATCTTGGGGACTATCCAAACAGGTCTGTAGGAGCTATAGACCTGGGCATCACACACTGGCATGGTGTCCACCAACCTTACTATTGGCACTTCAGAAGCTGCCAAGATGCTACGAGCCAAGACCTCCAGCACGATAGTGCTACCTGATGGAGCACTAACCACAAAGAATGGAGCTGATAGGCCCACTATCAGCACCCTCAAGGGAGTAGGATTGAATTTGGTAGTGCTCCCTGGTGAGGCACCCCACCTTTTTATACATTTTAACCTTGTACAAAAATTACCTGCATACAAATTCTAAAACACAGAAAATAAACAATGCGAGAGCATAACACATAAAACACATATACATAGAGATTTTCCCCTGGATCCCAAAACCAGGACTACCAGCATGATTTTTCATTATTTTCCTTTCAATGTTACAACACATATTTATATATGCTGAAGCATCCAATACCATGGACCGAAAACCATCGCGTCCAAAACTATGTGCGAAAATCATGCACAAAACCATAGGTGGGTCTATCCAACCTAATATAGGGTCCAAAAACAAAATTTTCTGGGGCATTTCCCTAGACCCCATAGAGTGAGGTCACCTAAATTCCTCAAACCTCATGTGACCCCCCCCTCGCTACACAACCAGCGCTATGAAGGGGGTGCTCTTCCCCCCTTCTAACCCCCTGGTTAACTATGTGGGTTAGTCGTGGAAAGAATATATCACAACCCAACACTTTTGCAGGATGGAGTGATTGTGGAGCTTAGGGCTCGTGAGCACCGCACCCTCTAGGTGATTAATGAGCAGCAGATTAACAATAAGAAAATGGCACTACAACGAGACTCCTCCATCACCACTGTGACTGAGGCGACCAACCAGAATAAGCATATAATGCAAGTCATCGAGGAGGCATGTTGAATGGTCCTAGATTTGGCCATTCCTGAGGATGAACCAGTTAAGGTACGCATCTGCAAGCTAGCTAAAGGGGTGTGCGACACGCGTAAAAAAATGGTGAGTGTTCAATTGGACTTGAACCTACAGATCACTGAGTTGTAATTGAAGGCCCAGCCTTCCACCCCACCAGAAGTAAAGGAGTAGCAGGAAACCACTGTCACAGAGGAAATAACGACGGTTCACAGTGTAGTAGCAGACTGCATGAAAATTTTTGAGCAGTCGTTTGAGGCCTTGACGAGCTTGCAAGAGGACCCTAATGTACAGCGACTGGCGATAGAAGCGCATAAGCTATAGTGGTGCTATGATGAGGTCAAAGGAACAACATGAACCATCGTGCTCACACAGATATTGGCAAAGCTATGGGAAGCTGAGCAACTAAAAGAACAAGTGGATGCAGCACTCCACAAGGAAGCAGTGTTGAAGGCATGACTGAAGCCCTGGCTAGAGGAGGCTTACATAGTCACAACCTCTGTTGAAGGAAATCTTGTGACTCTGCAAGAAACTCAGCAAAATCTTCAGGCTGACAGTTCAGGAGTAGTGACCGAGAAAATGGTGGAAGACACGAAGCAGGCGGCCGCATAGTGCATTGCTGAGGTTGTGGTCATATGGGTCGAGCTGGGAGGTCTTCATGCTAAGATCTTCGCATCTACTGAGTGACTCGAGGGTGAGTCACAATGTCTGTGTTGGGGACCTATTAGGAACGGGATCCCCCAAGGATAGTTTTGGGGCTAAAAGCCCATGTTTGGGTCGAATTTGCAATAAAGATGTAAAGACTTTACATTTTGTGGTTGCAAAGCACAAAGGTGATCCAGGTTATCTTTTGTTTATAGATGCATTAAAATAATTACATATATAGTTTGTAGCTTATTCAAAGAGAAACTTTAAATGTGCACATATGAGAGAAAGGAGAAGAAGAGCATAAGAAGACAAGAAGACAAGAACTTGATAACGGAGTTTGTCCCTCCTAGACTACATCTCCGGGCCCTGCTTGATCAATGGGGAGGCCTTCATTCATTAAAAATTGCATCAAAAGAAGTTACATTCATCAATTTACAAAATGGAGCATTATACCTCCATGCTAAAAGGTTCCCAAAAATTGGAGAACTCTATTGCAGAAATTGATGCCACCATTGAATTCCTATCACCGAGAGGTGTAAAAACGATATAAAATTTGCCCAATTATGAGTTTGGACAAAAATCACCCTCCTACAAAAATTCAGCCAAGCATGGTTCCACTAGTGTTTTCTGACTACTTAGGGTTCCACTACTTCTATCTTGGTTTCTATGCCTGTGCTGCTATGCTGCTGCCCTCCACCTATGCTCTAGCAAAAATCTTACGTTTAAATAGTTATATGGGAGGACTTATTGTAGTTGGTTGTTATGGTTTTTTTTTTTACATAGAGTAATTTGATACATAATCGTACCAATCCCAACTGCACAACCCATATATATATATATATATATATATATATATATATATATATATATATATATATATATATATATATAATATCAACGTGGGAGGGTGGGCCCGTACTTCACGAGATTCGCACCCATCCCCATCCAACCACCAATATACGGAACCTCGTTGCTCCATTAATGTTGTTACATTGTGGTTGGCTTTGGGTGGCGGAACCAACTACATGGCCGCCTACCCAAGCCCCACCGGAAACCAACATTGACCATTGGTATTCTCCATAGTTGTTGTGGTGATAACCCCGAAACCCATGCTTGAATGGTGGTAACGTAACACGATTGGTAGTTAAGGTTTGTTTGAACTTTATATGGTTGTCCCCATATCATACTTCCCACCATGCATTTTGGTTATGTATATATATTAACCTTAACAACCTTCCATGTGACATTCACGTTGGTTGTTTCGAAGTTTGTTTTTAATATAACAAAATATATATTAATTCTTTTTAGTTAATATATAAAATGATTTTGTTATATAGTTTTGATTTCTACATATATATTAACTTTTTTTTTCCAACTTTAGTTAATATATAGTTTTTTGGGATTTATGATTTTTGTTGCTTGTGTAGTTTTAGGAGGCCAATGATGGGATTCCAAGTGTCAAGTTGTCATGTGGGTTCCACGTGCTAATTGGGATGCCATGTGGCACACTGTGAGCCCCATTTTTCCCCTGCCATACCAAACTTTGAAGAGCTCTACCTTTTGCATACGAGCTTAGATTGATGAACCGTTAGTGCCACCGTGATCAGGAAGATGATCCCTCTCAACTGATGCCACCAAATTCTCCTTTCTACCATTTTTAATTTTGAGCCTTATCCATCCCCTTAGTGTCTCAAGATCCTCTTGGTTCAATCCTCCCCACTGAGGAGCTTTTGGTCTTCCAAAAGCATTAGCACAATGTCAATCCACACTGTCAATCTCTTGTACATGAAACTAGTACATTCTTGCAATTATGCACACCACATATGACTCAACAACCCCTCCTTGCCAAGAGTTCATAACACACACTCATTGGCCAAGGATTACATAAAAAGTAATTTATGCCTCAAATACTAATAAGGAAAGGCCAAAATATCATCGTTGAGTCTTGAAGTAATGGGAAACATGCCACAATTTTACACTACAACGTATGATTTAGAACGGTGGCCACAATAAGTTACTACCCTAAAAAAACCGTCTTAGCAAAGCAGACCGTTGTGACTGGTGTGGATTCATCTGTTGAACATGTTCATCTTTTGGCTCCTCTGGTGATGTTTTCGGAACATGGAGCATCAGACACGTGGTTTGTTGGTGTCCCTCTCTATTGCAATGACTACAATGATTCTTTCTCCTCAAAACTTTTAGGGATGCCTTGGGGCGCTTCCCCTTGGTGTTTCTTCGAAAGGTGTTCATGGAGCCCTCACTATCACTGGATTGTGCGGAAGGAATTTCATCGTCTGTTGTTTTCTAGTGACTAGTTATATTTGAATTTTCCCCCACTTCCTTTCAGGTGTATCTGATTCCTGCATGGTGCTAGTGGGCCCCAGTATTGCAGCAATAATGCTGCAACTCCTGGAACTCCCTTGTTTAATTTTATCAACTTGGTAGTTCGTAACAAACTTGGAAGCTACGGTGCTATATGCACAAATACTAGCTCTTGCCATGGTTGTCACTTGATCAGCTGGCACAAGTTCGCTAGGAGCTTAAGCCAACTTCTATGAGCTCTCAGAAGAAGTGTTTTAACTGATGGACGAAAGCTAACTCAAAGAAGGCTAATCTACTTGCAAAAAGAAATTGGAAAGTTGAAAGGAAACGTAAACCCTAGCAAACCCTAATTTTACCAACTAGCCCTACTGATGCAAGAAGGAGGATGCAAGCTACTAAAAGAGATGCCATTGACTTCTAGGAAGGTAAAATGCATGTGTCTAAGCTACTTCTATGGTAACATCTGAAAAAAAAACATCTTTTTATATTTTTGAATAAGTTGTTAGAACTATCATGCATGTGCTTTTAACTGGCTTTGACTGTGTAGAGGTGGATTGGCGAGAGGAAATTCTTGCAGAGGGTTGGGAAGGTTCAAAGAGGGCCTAAGGGGTCCCTAGCAACCTTCTAGAGAGTTTCACAAAGTTTGGCTATCAAGAGACTGCGTTCATGAGCTTCTACAGGAAGTCTGCAGGGGTTCTACAGGATGTTCTGTGATTTTCTACAGGATGTTCCAAAAAGAGGATTTTGGAGGGTTGATGGATGAAGAAATATGAAGGAGTGGGTATGGAGGTAGGATAGGGGTTTGAGGTGGTCAAGGGACTGGTGGATGGAGTTGAGAGAAGATGTAGATGGCTGAATTTGTTCAAAGAGCGCTGAAGCAATGTTTGCATGAAAAGGTAGGGTTATGTGGGCAAAATGACAAACACGAGGCAAGAAACCAAGTTAGGGAATGGAACAGATGGGTCTAATGAAGTTTGGGTGGATGAAGAAGTGGTACAGGTGCTCTGCAATTTATATTTCCTACTGAACCAATAAAGACTTGCAAGAAATCAAAGACCTAGTTATGCCAACCTAATCTAATCTAGTTAACAGTAATGAGAATGAACAGAAGCTTTATTTGCAAGGAAACCATGTATATTAACTATGAAACTAAGCATTCAAAGATCTTAACATGTAACCAACTTTTGCAAACGAAAATCGTACACTAGTGATTGCATGGCAAAGCAAAAATAGTGTTTTTGTTTGGGACAGCAAGATCACTCTGATCCTAGCCCCTGATCCTATGAGGGAGAGGTGAAATCAAAGGTGCTTGTTGGCCTTTTTCTGAAGCTTTTTCCCTGTTGATATCCTACCAACTTAATCTGAACATCAAAAGCTACCTTAACCATAAAAAGCAACCTAAATAACAAACCAAGAGTTAAATCTAAATAACAGATTTTATTCTAAGAATGCAGCAAAGACCCATGAAAGTAAACAAAGGAGGTATTGGGCACTTGAGATGGGCCCAACCCCAAGAGCTACAGCCTCCTAAGAGAGATTTAGAGCTGGTGCAAAGCTGGATTCATCTTTATTGATCAAAAGAATAGCTACATTCCAAAAACTATCCACAAAGAAAAGCTTTTAAATGTGTTGAAATGCAAAGCTAATCTATTGCCTAAAAAAATGACTAAAATTGAACTACAAGCTAGCTAACTTCTACCTACAAAGTGACTAACTACTGGCTAACCCAAATAAAGCCATAAGCCTTCTTATTTATACAAATTGAGGACCCCAATAGTCCTCCTATACTTTAGGGACTCGGCTGCCCAAAACTTGTAGTTAACAGCAGTCCTACTTGACTTGCTTGGCTACCCTTGTGATAATCAATTTGGTGGCCCTTGAACTCCAAGCTGATGGTGGAGAATTCGAAGTAAGGGCCCATAAATGAAGGGGACACCTTCCTAAAAATCCTCTCCCTTGTTCTTCCACGAATTTGGCTGCCAAGTGCTCATTAAAGCCTTTGATTTTGTCTCAAAATTGACCAAAAACACTGCATAAAGCACACATTAGACTTGTTGGCATAATGACTAACCCAATTCACTATATTAGCATAAATACAATAAAAACCATGCAATAAACTAATGAGAATGGTGGATTAAGTCGAATTAGGAGGTTGAATGAGCCCATATAATTGTCCATTTTTGGGGCTCATCATCACCCCCCTACTGAAAGTGTTGCTCATCCTCTGAGAAACTAATCTATCTCCTCCTCTTTGATGGCCTTGGTGGCCTCCCTATCATGCCAAGATTCTAAAGTGATGTCCTCTTCTTGGTCATGAAACCATGCTTTTATCTCTGCTTCTTCCCGCTGCCTGTGCTCCTTTTCCTAGAGAATTCTTAGCTTCCTGTAGAACTGTCTCAACATCTTGTAGAGAGGCCTTTGTGTCCAAAATTTTCATTCTTTCTCTCCAAGTGGATGTCTTCGAGCTTCCCTGTACCTAGGTTATGGATGCCTTTGAGGGAGACTTTTACTTTTGTGTAGCTGAGGTGTCTACAATTGTAATTGGCTCTTTTGACTGTGGTTGGGGTCTGCCAGTTTTTACCCGCATGCTCCTTCTTGCCTTAAAATACATGGAAGGCTCCCTCTTTCACTTCCCTTTTTGCTTTGGAGATGTTCTTAGGGTGGCCAGCACAGCTGCTACCTCCCTAGCTAAGATCTCAGGGGATTTTTCCTTCTGTTGTCCTCTTTTCAGACTTCCTGTAGAAAGTCCTGCGCTGATTGTTTTCTATCTTCCTGTGTAAATGGTTTTCTGGCTTCCTGTAGAAGCGATTTTCACTGTTTTGGCTTGCTTGGCTGGGGGTGCCTTCTCTTTTAATTTTGTTGTGGTTGCCTTGGGTGTGCCCTCACTTTCCTGGAATTTTTCAGTCCTCTCTGCCCTGATTTGCAACCGTTTCTTCCTTGGCATTTGTGCCTTTATTCCACCCACAGTTTTGGGCTCAGCAGCTTGGCCTTTCTCTTGTTTCTCTTCTTGCTCTTTCTGTGGTGGTCTGTCCTGGGTTTCCTTACCCTTGGATTTCTCTTCTACCTCAATGTGTTCCTTGTCTTCACTGCTAGATGAAGTGTAAGTTCACATGATAACTATGGATAATGCCGAATTATGAATCCCCTTGGCATGGTGAGAGTTCTCCCTTTTTCTTATGCTTTTTTCAGAAACAGAAATGTTGTTTATAGTTCCCCCCTGGACTCAAGGAAGAGTTCCTCGGCTGTTTGATATCAATGAACAAAAATTCCCTGGTTTCAAGACTTTTGCTACCCAAATACTCGACTGTCAGAAGGGAATTAGGCTCCCACAGACAGAGTGTAGAGCTTAATTTTCATCCCCAGCATGCATACAACCACATAAAATTCACATTCTTCATACACATGTTAGCCCTCACAGTGCTTTAACTTTTCTACAGGAGAAATTTGTTAATAGGAACCGTGGAGGAGAATGTGATGCAAAACCAACTGAAAAAAATTCCATGTATCACATAAGAAACCCACCATTCTTGACCCACAGGCATATTTGCTTCTAATTCTCCTACTCCAGACAGTTTTAATTCACCACCTTTCAAAACATCATGCATGGAAGAGTGTTTTTTTCAAGCCTACCTCTCTCAGAACTCCAAACTCGATGAAGAAAAGTCCAAGCTTCTCTACTTCGGAAGGATATGTCGTACTTCCTGTAGAACGTCTTCCTGTAGAATGCCCCTGCGCCTCTGAGCAAGCCTGATACACAGCAGAATCTCGAAGACAGGTAGAGAAACCGGTGGAGGATGACTAGTTAATCATTTTGTGCAAACATCAGTTGAGGATGTGGCAACTGCAAATGAACAGTGAGTTTCAGCCGAGTGTTCTTTAATTGCTGCGTGATTTGTGGTGAGGTGGCAAAAATGTGAGCTGGCCCATGCAGACGGCAGTGCTGTCACGAAACATCCTGTTTCCTACCTGTGATCACTCCATCAATTACGCTGAGGTTTAAACGGCCAACACTCCCTATTGTTTTAATTTTCATGTGAGTCGACTGTCCACGTATATTGCATGACTTCTGGCTGAGCGCTAGAAAAGGCAATGTCAGGTTAACCTTGCCAAATTCGTGGCTTAATCCCACCATTCCATTCGTTCATGCAGTTCTTAAATTAGATTCATGTAATAGAGGAATGAGTTTTAGTCACATACCTGGAAGTAAAATGGTTACTGTGAGGTGTTGTGTCCTTTCATTTGCTGCATGCATTGGTTTTTGTGGTTGCATGATGGCTTGGCTACTGATTCATGGCTGTTTTCTTGTGCAGGTATCCTCAGGGCAGATCCACACTGCAGGAGTTGGCTTCCACATTCAGATCTGCACCCTCAAGTTGCTGATGTTGAATTTTCACAGGACAGAAATTTTTTTTCGCCATTGCTCCCGAACGATAGACCAGATTGATCTGAAACTTTCTGAGCATGTTCCTGTCATCATTATGCACCTCCCATAGCAAAATTGCGATCAATGGATGCATAGATTTTGAGAAAAATGGAAAATGGCTAAAGATTACAGAGATCAATTTCTCGGAAACCGTGCATTGAAATTGGCTGAAACTGCTTGGGTAGGTTAATATCACCCATATGCATCTCCCCGTGAAACAAATTTTGAAACGGATGCACGGATATGGCGAAAATGCAAAAATTGCTGAAGGTGATGGAGGTTGGTTTCTTCGAAACCGTGCACTAGAATTGACTAAGATTGCTTGGGCAAGCTTCCATCACCCCTATACAACTCCATGTAAAACAGTTTTGTAAACGGATGTACAGTTTTCAAGTTATGGAAAAAACAAATTTCAGCACTAGGTATTTTTGCTTCAAGGCATTCCACAGTTTTTTGCATGGTAAGAAAAATGAGCTTGGGCTGTGATGCAGGGATGGAAATGATGGAGGAGGATTTTGAAGATTACAGGAGGACTTATGAACCCTTGATGAAGCTTCCATGTTCGCTAAACTACTTTTTAAAATCCATTTCCAGCCTTTTGTAATTTCTACAGGAACTTCCTATAGAAAACACAGTTTTCTTAAAAGAAGTACAATGAGGTGGAAAAAATGATGGAGAAAGGTGAGGGATGGAAACATGGATGCTTGTAGGCCTAACCAATAGATTCCAAGCTTTATATTCCCTTCCAAAATCGAATCTGGCTCGCCTGAAGGTTCTACAGGATGTTTCCTATAGAAATACAGAACTTCCTGTAGAATCGCCTGTAGCTTCTTGTAGAAAAGCCTGTAGCTTCCTGTAGAAAGCCCGGAACTTCCTGTAGAAGGCCCAATCTCAACCCGAATGTGACCAAATCCTAGGAGAGGTGAGTGGCCATGGAGGGGGTGTCTGAAGCGGTGTCCTTGAGCCTGGTATGGGCTCCTATCCTTGTTTTGCGCGCCCTTCTTTTCTTGCAATGTATTCCCTGCAACCTACAATTATTTTACAAAGACTAGGCCTGATTTCTTTTTTCTCTTTTTTCTTTTTTTTTTTCTCTTTTTTTTTTGTTGAAAACAACTAGGGTGCCTCATGGAGGTTTTCACCCTAATTGCCTGCCCTGGGCGCCTCCAAGGGAGGTTTTCACCTAGGGATCTTATTCTCTTTTTCTTTTTCTTCTTTTTCTCTTTTTTTCTTCTTTTTTCCAACCCATTGACCGCCTCATGGAGGTTTTCAATCAATGAGCCAATCTAAGGCTCCTCCGAGGAGGTTTTCACCTTAGATCTCTATTTCTCTCTTATTTTCATTTTTTCTCTTTTTTCTCTTTTTTTTCTTTTTTTTTTCTACCCTACCGTACTTGAAAAACAAAATTGTTCTCAAGTATAAGAATACTTCCAATGGAGCCATGTGCACATCGAGATTAGAGACAAAATGATGTGGAGGCTTGAAATGCATGCTTTGACAGATATCCAGATTTCAGAGACCAAATGATTTGACTTTGAAGGGATCAAGCATAGCTGAAGAAGAGAGTAGTGCTGTAACTTAGTGACCGTTTGGAACCATATCTCAATATAGCTTTGATATCCTTGGTCCTTTTGCTGATATGGATCATTCTTCATGTCACCTTCTACCATGACCTTCTTATCTTCCTCTTTTTGCTAATATTTCTCTTGAGTACATGGAGGATTTGATGGTAACCATGAGGGAACTCTCTCAATCTTTGATTCTAATGTCTTCTCTTCATCTAGCGCAGCCCATGGTTCTTTGATCTCCTCTTTTGAATCTTCTTTTGCTGGATGTGGTCCTTCAATTCTTTCAAGATAATCTATTTTTTGCAATACTCTTCCTGAGCTATGGTGAAGATCATTGAGCTCAAGAGGCGTCATTTGGATATATTGTGCTCAGGTTTGCAATTGGGTTGAGATATTCGGATGTGCGGGTTTGAAAATGGCAATATGGGTAGCTGAGTGGAAGTGTATTTTTGAGATGAATGTGGATGGGGTTGTGGTTGTGTAGGTGGTGGAGGCAAATGAGCGGGAGGAGAGTTGTAATGAGGCCTCCACCCCTAATGAGGTGCATTCCACTGAGGCTGTCGCTGAGCATAAGAGTGAAATGAATGAGCAGCTGGTTGGGCATAATATGGATCTGTGAAGGAACAAGGAGGAGGTGTGAACCAGGAAGGATGAGCAGGGGGACCCCAAGAAGGCATGAAAGTGGCTTGATAGGGGTTGTAATAGGTCTCAGATGTCCCTTGTAGTTCTTGCTGGTAAGGTATGGGTCCATGTGGCCTCCTTTGGTTCATGAAATAGAGTGATTCAGTGGCTCCTTTGGCTCTCTGATATGCACCTTTAATACCAGGCAAGGAAGGGCACTGATTCGTAGGATGGTATTCTTCACAGATGAAACAAACTTCTAGGGAGTGCATTGGACATTCATTCCTAAGATGCTTTCTAGTGCACCTGGGACAAAAGATGACCAAAGCCCTCTTGGCTTCCTCTTGCTTCCTTTGGATCTGTAAGGTATCCAGTTGCATGGCAAGAAAGTGCCTTATATCACTCTTGAAATCTTCCATCTGATTTTCACATTCACCTCTAAAGATTGAGTTGGAAGAAAACGTACTGCTCGCAACATTTCTATTTGCAGCCATTTGCTCTAGAGGAATGTTTTCTTCTTGTTCTCCCCTAGAGGTTCTTCAAATATGTCTTGTTGTCCACCTAGGGGTTCTTTAATCACAGCCATTGGAGAAGAGAGAAGGTTGGCTGTGTGAAGCAGTGGGGGTGTTGTGAAATCATTTTTCTAACTTATCTCTACTCCTACAAGGCATGAAAGAAAATCTTTTTGGTTGATTTTTTTTTTTTTTCCTTGTACCTACAAAACTGAAATAGATTGAATTGCAACTAACTATCTTGCTAAAATGAAAATGCGGAATTGAAATGAAAGAAGGAAAGGACTAATCTATTTTTCTCAAATGAGATTGCAGGAATGAAATGCTAAGCTACGCTTGCAAAATGGAAATTGCAGAATTTAAATGCTAATCTATGCTTGCAGAATCGAAATGCTCATCTATGCTTGCAGAATTGAAATTGCTGAATTGAAATGCTAATATATGAAAGCAGGAAATGTCTACTCTACTTTTGTGGAAATGAAATTGCAGAATGGAAATGAAATAAACTACTTAGCAGAAGGTTGTAGTAGAAAATAGAAGAATAGCAGCAATCACCAATACTCTGACACTTCCCCAGCAATGGCGCCAAAAAGAGTGGTGGTGCCAGATTGCAGCAATAATGTTGCAACTCTTGGAACTCCCTTCTTTAATTTTATCAACCCGGTAGTTCGTAACAAACTTGGAAGCGATGGTGTTGTATGCACAAGTACTAGCTCTTACCGTGGTTGTCACTTGATTAGCTGGCACAAGTCCACTAGGAGCTTAAGCCAACTTCTATGAGCTCTTAGAAGAAGATTTTTAACTGATGGATGAAAGCTAACTCAAAGAAGGCTAATCTACTTGCAAAAAGAAACTGGAAAGTTGAAAGGAAATGTAAGCCCTAACAAACCCTAATTTTACCAACTAGCCCTACTGATGCAAGAAAGAGGATGCAAGCTACTGAAAGAGATGCCATTGTCTTCTAGGAAGGTAAAAAGCATGTGTCTAAGCTACTTCTATGGTAACATCTGAAAAAAACATCTTTTTGTATTTTTGAATAAGTTGTTAGAACTATCATGCATGTGCTTTTAACTGGATTTGACTGTGTAGAGGTGGATGGGTGAGAGGAAATGCTTGCAGAGGGTTGGGAAGATTCAAAAAGGGCCTAAGGGGTCCCTAGCACCCTTCCAGAGAGTTTCACAAAGTTTGGCTATCAAGAGACCACGTTCGTGAGCTTCTACAGGAAGTCTGCAAGGGTTCTACAGGATGTTCTGGAATTTCTATAGGATGTTCTGTGATTTTCTACAGGATATTCCGAAAATAGGATTTTGGAGGGTTGATGGATGAAGAAAGATGAAGGAGTGGGTATGGAGGTAGGATAGGGGTTTGAGGTGGTCCAAGGACTGGTGGATGGAGTTGAGAGAAGATGTAGATGGCTGAATTTGTTCAAAGAGCACTGAAGCAATGTTTGCATGAAAAGGTAGGGTTATGTGGGCAAATTATAAACACGAGGCAAGAAACCAAGTTAGGGGATGGAACATATGGGTCTGATGAATTTTGGGTGGATGAAGAAGTGGTACAGGTGCTCTGCAATTTATATTCCCTACTGAACCAATAAAGACTTGCAAGAAATCAAAGACATAGTTATGCCAACCTAATCTGATCTAGCTAACAGTAATGAGAATGAACATAAGCTTTATTTGCAAGGAAACCATGTATATTAACTATGCAATGAAGCATTATAAGATCTGAACATGTAACCAACTTCTGCAAACGAAAATCGTACACTAGTGATTGCATGGCAAAGCAAAAATAGTGTTTTTTGGGGCAGCAAGGTCACTTTGATCCCAGCCCCTGATCCTATGAGGGAGAGGTGAAATCAAAGGTGCTCATTGGCCTTTTTCTAAAGCTTTTTCCCTGTTGATATCCTACCAAATTAATATGAACATCAAAAGCTACCTTAACCATAAAAAGCAACCTAAATAACAAACCAAGAGTTAAATCTAAATAGCAGATTTTATTCTAAGAATGCAGCAAAGACACATGAAAGTAAACAAAGGAGGTACTGGGCACTTGAGATGGGCCCAACCCTAAGAGCTACAGCCTCCTAAGAGAGATTTAGAGCTGGTGCAAAGCTGGATTCATTTTATATATCAAAAGAATAGTTACATTCCAAAAACTATCCACAAAGAAAATCTTGAAAATGTGCTGAAATGCAAAGCTAATCTATTGCCTAAGAAAATGACTAAAATCGAACTACAAGCTAGATAACTTCTGCCTACAAAGTGACTAACTACTGGCTAACCCAAATGAGGCCCTAAGCCTTCTTATTTATACAAATTGAGGACTGCAATAGTCCTCCTAAACTTTAGGGACTCGGCTGCCCAAAACTTGCAGTTAACAGCAGTCCTACTTGACTTCCTTGGCTGCCCTTGTGATAATCGATTTGGTGGCCCTTGAACTCCAAGATGATGGTGGAGAATTCAAGGTAAGGACCCATAAATTAAGGGGACACCTTCCTAAAAATCCTCTCCCATGTTCTTCCATGAATTTGGTTGCCAAGTGCTCATTAAAACCTTTGATTTTGTCTCAAAATTGACCAAAAACACTGCATAAAGTACACATTACACTTTTTGGCATAATGACTAACCCAATTAACTCTATTAGCATAAATATAATAAAAAACATGCAATAAAATAATGAGAATGGTGGATTAAGTCGAATTAGGAGGTTGAATGAGCCCATATAATTATCCATTTTTGGGGCTCATCAGGTGCGACAACTCCTTGACTTTGATGGGGTTTATGATGCCTTGGCCTTTGATGTTGAGGCCCTTTCCTTGATATCCCATTTTCTTCATTATTTTGGATCCAATCTCTGTAGTATGTTTTTCAAAAGCAGCAAATTCATCATCATGAAAATCATATGAAATTGGAGAATTTATTTTTACCTCTCGATAGCTATGTTGCGGTTGTTCCAAGGCATCATCCTTGGCTTGCAATTGGCATAGTAACCTTTTGCTTTCATCCATCGCCTCATGTAGAAGCCTCCTTAGTTCACCATTTTCTTCTTAGATGCAGTGGCTGATCTCTTCAAGTTCTTTGAGTCCTGCTAAGGGAAGTGTCCTTTTTGTTATATCAGTTGAAATCCTTGATTCATTTCCAGAATCAGACGCCAAATCTATGGGCCCTCTTGTCATGACCCCCAGGGCTACAAACTTCATCTCATCACCAGAGTTAGACCCCAAGTCAATAGGCCTACGTTGTGCGAATCCCATAAGTATGACTTTCTCATCTTCCCTTAACTCGAAATCTTGGCTTTGTTGTACAGTGGCGAGGACCTTTTGTTTCCCATTTCTGTCATTCCTCTCAAGCCTCAATTTAGGGTGCAGCTTCCAGCAATTTTCTTCATCATACCCCTCTTTCCCATAATGGGTACAAGAGGGCTTTTCTCCCCTTCTCTTGAATACTTTCGTTCTCTTTGATTGGTCATCTCTGTCATATTTTCCCCTATTCTCAATGTGAATGGCCTTTACACTAGCCACATCAATGGTGGTTGGTTCAAACTATAACAATGAATGTCTAATATAATTATGTAATGATCCAATGTATTTAGTTACAATTTCAGGTGTATCAAGTGCAATACCCAAATTAAGTTCTTTCTTCCTAAATTCTTTTGTAAAACTCTGAACATCCTGACCTTTGCCTTACCTTAAATACTGCTAGTTCATTAAAGCCTTTTGCATGTAACCCAATGGATAAAATTGTGCTTTTAATGCAGAAATGAAATTAGTCCAAGAGGAATAAAGATTACCCACATCCTTACTACTTTGTACTTTGCTCTCCCACCAAACGAGAGTGGTGTTGGTTAATCACAAAGAGGCCAACTGAATCTTTGCTTCATCCTCCACGATCTGTTGAATCCTGTAGTAGATCTCAATCTGCCTAATCCAATTATTAAGTTTTTCTGCGTTGTTTTCACCATTGTACATGGGGAGATAAAATTTAACATCTAATTTTAAAAAGGGCTTCTTAGATGTATCTTTTTAATTTCAATTGTCATTATGGTGAGAAGAAGAAGAAATTTCACTTGTAGAAGGAGAAGGAGGTGGATCTTCTCCATCACCTCCATGTACTAAACCTTGTCCTTTTGGAGTTTTCGCCTCTACACTTCCCAATTCTTCAAGCTTTGAGAACAACTTCTCAACACGATCTGCCATCATGTAGAAAGTCTTTGCGAAAATTGAGCTCCTCCTCATACTGAGCCTCTTCATCTTCCATGTTTCTCCTTCGATGTGCATGCCCTGCCTCAGGATCAAAAGAATATAATTCTCCTTCACCTCTTCGGAGCCTGTTTCTTGTTAGCATACAAACATGCAATTCACCTCTAAAAACACTTGCTCTGATACCACTTGATCTAGGTTATCTTTTGTTTATAGATGAATTAAAAGAATTACATATATAGTTTGTAGCTTATTCAAAGAGAAACTTTAAATGTGCACATATTTGAGAAAGAAGAAGAAGAGCATAAGAAGACAAGAATACAAGAACTTGATAACAGAGTTCGTCCCTCCTGGACTACATCTCCAAGCCCTGCTCGATCAATGGGGAGGCCTTCATTCATTAAAAATGGAATCAAAAGAAGTTACATTCATCAATTTACAAAATGGAGCATTATACCTCCATGTTGAAAAGTTCCCAAAAATTGGAGAGCTCCGTTGCAGAAACTGATGACACCATCAAATTCCTGTCACTGAGAGGTGTAAAAATGACATAAAATTTTCCCAATTCTGAGTCTGGACAAAAATCACCCTGCTGCAAAAACTCAACTAAGCATGGTTCCACCAGTATTTTCTGATTGCTCAAGGTTCCACTGCTTCTGTCTTGGTTTCCATGCCTGGGCTGCTGTACCTCTACTCTCCACATGCGCTCTGGCAAAAATCTTTCGTTTAAATAGTTATATGGGCAGAATTACCATAGTTTGTTGTTATGGTTTATTTTTTTTACATAGAGTAAGCTGATACATAATCATACCAATCCCAACTACACAACCCATATATATATATATATATATATATATATATATAGAGAGAGAGAGAGAGAGATCAACATGGGAGGGCGGGCCCATACTTCACGGGACCCACACCCATCCCCATCCAACCACCAATATACAGAACCTCACTGCTCCATTAATGTTGTTACATTGTGGATGGCTTTGGGTGGCAGAACCACCTACGTGGCTGTCTACCCAAGCCCCACCAAAACCCAACATTGACCATTGGTATTCTCCATGGTTGCTACGGTGATAACCCCGAAACCCATGCTTCAACGATCGTAATGTAAAATGGTTGGCCGTTAAGGTTTGTTTGAACTTTATATGGTTGTCCCCATATCAAAATTCCCACCATGCATTTTGGTTATGTATATATATTAACCCTAACAACCTTCCACGTGACATTCATGTTGGCTGTTTTGAAGTTTGTTTTAATATAACAAAAATTATATATTAATTCTTTTTAGTTAATATATAAAATGATTTTGTTATATAGTTTTGATTTTTGTATATATATTAACTTTTTTTTTCCAACTTTAGTTACTATATAGTTTATTGGGATTTATGATTTTTGTTGCTTGTGTAGTTTTAGGAGGCCAATGATGGGATGCCAAGTGTCAAGCTGCCATGTGGGTCCCACGTGCTAACTAGGATGCCATGTGGTGCACTGTGGGCCCCATTTTTCCCCTGCCATACCAAACTTTGAAGAGATCTATCTTTTGCATATGAGCTCAGATTGACAAACCATTCGCGCCACCATGATTAGGAAGACGAGCCCTCTCAACTGATGCCACCAAATTCTCCTTTCTGCCATTTTGAATTTTGAGCCTTATCCATCCCCTTAGCGTCTCAAGATCCTCCTAGATCAGAATGTTTCATGAGTCATAAAGGGTTGTCCGCCCTTATTTTGTAAAGTAAAGTCTGCTGTAAAAGATCTACCCATGTTCCGTGAGCCATGGGATTGTATAAAAAGATCTAAGTAAGCTCTAAGTAGTTTCTAAGTCATAATTTTATTTAAGGAGTCTTGAGCGATAAGGAGAGAAGTCTATGTTTTGGATCTTAGTGTAGGTAGAGGCTCTACAGCTGAGTGCATAGAGGCCTAAGGTAGAAGTCCACAGTTGAGTGCGCGGACCCCTGTAGCTGTGTGTGTAAGGTGAATAGAGTCTGTAATCATCCGAAGATATCAATAAAGAGAAGTATTCTAAAAATTTTGTGTCTTTGTTTCCTGTTAATTCATCTTGTGTATGAAATTTCATTTATAATGCTTATGTGATGCACGAATGTATGTAATTACGTTGGTTAATTGAATGCAAGTAAGGATATCTATTTACACAACGCTAACTATGATTGTTTAATAAGATAAGTAAGACACTTAAGTTAGTTCTGGAATCTACACGATACGCTACCCTAGCAGTGTGAAAGTACATGAACCATAGGTTAGGGCTGTGCGAAGGCCAATTATACCCCTTCGCGGAGGTACTGAAGGGCAGACTAAAGGGCTAGACTGACAGAGCCCTAGAACTTAACAACCTACATGAGATCAGGAATAGAAGGAATAAACCAACAACATGACCATCTCAAAGTGCAGAAACTTGGTTCCAACATCCCTCCATACTTCTTCGTGTTAGAATTTGGTCCATGCTCCGCAAGCTGATGCTGAAAGGGCCAGTAGTGTAGGGATTTGTTTGGCTAACTAACGTTGAACTTGGGTCAGGCCTTGCCAAGCCAACAAAGAATATGAAATGGATCAGGTTATTCTAGATCTAGGGTCAGACACGAATGTTTTGTTGAAGCAGACTTGGGAGCGGATGGGGAGACCCGTGCTGCAGTGGTCTCCAATTCAGTTAAGGATGGAAAATCAATAGAAGATCATCCCCATGGTATGGTTCCAAGGAGTAACTATAGATATTGAAGGCGTGAGTGCATTGGCTAATTTTGAAGTCATAGAAATTGTAGATGACAGCAACCCCTACCCTGTGCTTCTTGGCATTGATTGGGCTACTCACATGAATGGGGTAATCAACCTAAAGAAGTGAAAGGTGATATTTGAAAAGAAATCACTTCGCATAATAGTACCCCTAGATCCTATTGAAGGATCGCGCTATACTAAAACAGTCTGCGATTACGAAAGCGATGACGATTTGGACTGCATATATAAGATAAAAGTGTGAGACCAAGATTGGGTGAATCTGACAGTGGACGGACGAATTACATGGGATTGCAAGAGTTCTTGCAACTCAGACTCAGACGAAGAATTGGAGCGCTGGCAGAATCAACTACATGAAGTAACCATGTTGAGTTGTAACATGATGACCCAGTCGTTATGTTGTGTGTCGTCAGAGGTAAGAAATCTGCCCACTTATGATGGATTGAATGATGTGGATGTGTTTTTGGATGCATTTGAGAGGGAAGTATTGGAGAAGTTACGCTTCCAGGCTTTGGACTGGGCACTGCGCGCCACGCTTGTGAGATGGTAGGGTATGCACAAGGGTAATTTTGATGATTGGTACGAGTGTAGGAGAATGATTAGAACATGCTTTGGGAAGTCGAAGGTATGAGTGATAAAAAAATATGACAGGAGGGATGATCCGCATGCACACTTGGTCAAATGGGCTAAGGCCTATGGAGCGAAGCCCCAACCTAAATGGGTGCACTTGTTTTTTCATAGCCTGGATGTCATCTCGATGAACTGGTACCTAGAGACAGAGCTCCACCATGGCACAATTGAATGGGATATTCTGCGTGAAGGATTCATAATGACGTTCAGCTTCAAAGATGGGTTTGACTATATTAATGAAGCACTACAAGAAGTTAAAGTAGTAATCTTTAGGATACCACAAGATCCTTTGGATCTAATTCAACCTGATTAGACTACTCAGATGAGCCACACGAGGGAATTCTATAGTGTGATAGTTGAAGAAGATGACGAGGACACACGAAAGATTAATATTCCTGAACCGAGGGTCACCGCAATGTCAAGGGACCACTGATCGAGAATCCTGATATAACCGCATTGCTAAAGATGAAACAAGTAAATATTGGTATGGGGACGGAGCCCAAATTCACAAAGATTGGAGATTACTGGGATGTCGTGATGGTAGATAAGGTTGTCGAATTTCTCAGTGAATACCATGATTTTTTCCATACCAAGTTTACGGAGTTAAATGGGACAATAGGAGACCTGGGTGTTATGAAGATCACATTAAAACCTGACGCGAAGCCGTTTAAGTAAAGACCTTACCATCCCAATCTGAAGTATAAGGTGAATGTTCACTTAGAGTTAGAGAATATGCTCACGGTAAGCATCATTGAGCCCGTAGAAGAACCCCATTGGGTAATCCCAATGGTGGTACAAGAAAAGAAGCAAAAGGATGAAATAAGGATATGTGTAGATCACAGGAAGTTGAATGCCGCTTGCATGCATGATCCTTTCCCGACTCCATTCACTTATGAGGTATTGGATAATGTAGGTGACCAAGAAGAGTACTTCTTCACTGATGGGTTTTCTGGGTACCATCAGATCAAAATTGCACCTGAAGATAGAAGCAAGACGACCTTCACAACTGAATGGGGATATTTTCAATACACTGTAATGCCTTTTGGATTAAAGAATGAACCTGTAATTTTTTCGTGCGTAGTCATTACTGCATTCAAAGACTTCATTCATAAGTTTCTAGAGGTTTACTTTGATGACTAGACTGTGTTCAGGATGGTAAAACACCATGTGGAAAGTTTGGGCTTAATGCTAGATACTTGTCAAAGGTACCAAATTATGCTTAATCTAAAGAAATGTTTGTTTTGTGTCCCTTTTGGGACTTTGCTGGGTCATGTGGTATGCAGAAAATGATTGATGGTAGATCCCATGAAGATCACAGTGATAATTAACCTAGAGGCACCAAGGAGTGTGAATCCATTGCACGCAACCTTGGGACATACTAGGTACTATAGGGGGTTTATCAAGGGCTATGCCCAGATAACTGTGACTATGGAGAAGCTGTTGAAAAAGGATGTCACATTCTATTGGAACGAGGACTGTTAGAAAAGCTTGGATGTGTTGAAGGGAAAAATGGTCACCGCACCGATTTTAGTCTTCCTAGATTGGAAGAAGGAGTTTCATGTACATGTAGACACGTCATGTATAGTTCTAGGAGTAGTACTGACATAGGCCGGTGGAGGAGAATTGAACCATCCTATAGCATTCACAAGTAGGAGCTTATCTAAGGCTGAGAAGAATTATTCCACCACCGAGCACAAAGGATTAGCCATGGTATACATGCTCCAGAAGTTTAGACACTATTTCCTTGGTGGAAATTTTAAGATGTATACTGATCATTCTGCATTGAAATACCTGGTCAATAAGCATGTTTTTTTTTTTTTTTGGGGGGGGGGGGGGGGGGGGGAATTTGTAGGTGGTTTTTATTGTTTTAGGAGCATGATTTTTAAGTTATTGTAAATCCTAGATGACTGAACGCGGGACCAGACCATCTATCACACATCGACACGAGGGAAGAACGCACTAATTTGGGGGAGGAATTTCTTGACACGTAGCTCTTTGCAGTATGAATCACAAATGGTCACTTTGAAGACATCATACACTTCCTAATGATAGGAACTGCCCCGAAGGCTACACCATCCAATAGAAAAAGGAGTTAGTGGTCCATGCGGTAGACTTTTCTGTCATTGTTGGACATTTGTACAAAATGGGGTCTGATGAAGAATTACAACAATATGACCATAGTTTGAAAGGATAAGTATCCTCATGGACATCCATGGGGATGCCGTGGCAGGCCATTATGTAGGAAAAATGACCGCGCAGAAGATTCTACGTACAGGGTTGTGGTGGCCAACCCTCCTCAAGATTCAAAAGATTACTGCAAGGTATGTGATGTGTGTCAAAGGACTGGTAGGCCATCATGGAGAGATGAGCTACCTCAGAACCCACGGATGATGTTATAACCCTTCAAGAAATGGGGGATATATTTTGTGGGACCCATTCAGCATCAAGGAAAGAATATAGGAGAATGGTACATTATCACCGCAACTGAGTATTTGTCTCGATGGGCAGAGGCATAGGCTGTGAAGGACTGTACAGGCTCGACACTGCAAAGTTTCTCTTTGAGTATGTACTAATGTGAATTGGGTGTCCAAAGGTTTTAATGAGTGATCGTGGTATGCACTTTCTGAATGAGACGATCAGCATGCTGATGGAGGAATTTCAGGTATATCACCAGAAAAGCACGCCTTGTCACCCTCTAGCTAATGGGATGGTGGAAACGTTCAATATGGTTCTGGAGAACATGCTGACAAAGGTTTTCAATGCTTAATGAAGTGATTCAGACCCTCTAATACCCGTAATACTATGGTCTTATCGAATGACGTGCAAAAAGTTGGCCGGACAGATGCCCTTTAGGCTTGTATATGGTGTTGAAGCAGTGATTCCCATGGAATACATTGTGCCTAGTCTGCACATAGCAGCACTCACGGGTATGACGGGTCGCAGAGCCCTGGAAGAGAGGCTCGTGCAGCTTGCTGAGCTTGAGGAAGAAAGATTTCTGGCTGGATTTCACCAACAGGTCCAAAAGCAACGCAAAAAATCATGGCATGATCGACACATTAAGTTGCATACCTTTAAGGTAAATGACCTGGTTTTTATATGAAAACAAGTTTGATAAATTTCCAGGGAAATTCATAATCCACTTGCTAGGGCCCTATGTGATTAAGGATATTATCGATGGTGGAGCAGTTCATTTGGTTAAATTGAATGGAGATCCCTTCCCAGAAAAGTTGAATGGCAGCGAATTGAAGCCATACACTGGTGATCCAGACAAGTGACTATACGAAGGTAGCATAATCTTAGTGCTCTAGGTAGCTGAAAGAAGGCGCGAGACTATAAAATACACTACCCAGGTTGGGGAACTACGTGATTGGAGGATTGTGTGGAACAAGGCAATGTCATAGGTTTCATGATAGCACGAAGAGAGTTGCGCTACCCAGGGAAAAACCATGCAGGTCAGCCAGAAAGTGACTGTTAAAGTCATTGTTCATGATTTGACGATGAGAATGCGGCTAAATGGAGTGGGTGGCCAACATTTAAGACAAAATTTATGGTTCAAATCCTTGGAAATCTACTGCCAATCTAGCATTAATGAACGAATGTGGGCAGAATGGCTAGATTTGAATTCAAAATGGCTTATAAATTATAGGTGGAGGCCCAACAAAAAACACTTGGAATTCTGAACATTTAGTTGGTGAGCTCTTAGACATGCATGATCCATGCATTCTTCAAAGAATTGCTTGACTGCCTAGTGTTTGATTGATTTCCAGAGTCCATTCGCTATTTCATCTATGATTTTATCCCAGGATCTGAAGCTATGGACGCTGAAGTAGTGACAGCTGAGGGGGTTGTGCCGAAGGTGTTATGGAGGTAGAGGGAGCTGCTCCAGAGGTTGCAAAGGTACTAGCTGAAGTCCCCATGTCACCATAGATGCCTCGACCGAAGCCTACCCCAACCAAGGAGAGTGTGAAGGATAAGAAGGGCAGGCAGGTTGCGATACCGGTGTGCACGTTGCCTAGAAGAAACCCACCAAAGGATAAGCCCACCACACAGGAAAAGGGAAAAACCATTAACTTGGAGCCAAAGGAGGAAGAGATTGAGGACAACCCAATGGATGATGAGGATTTGAGGGTGGAAGTGGAGGACGTTGAAGTCAAGGGTTCTGACCCTATCACTAAGTTGCCCGAATATGTCCCTCCGCACAAAGGCAAGACCAAAGTGCCGAAGGACATCAACGAAAGCAAGGTCACTTTGGACATACCTCTCCTACTAGATGAGATTGTCTTTGAAGGACTGTGCTTGGTGGTGGTTCCGCTATTGAAACTGGAAGATTAGGACTTAGCTGATACTGAGAATTTGCCGCACTTGGCGACATAACAACTAATGCACCGCGTTGTTCACACAACCACCGGGATGATTGCATTGGAACTATGGAAGTGGCTCAGGGGAGTAGACAAGGCAAGTCTTCTCAACTTGCTATGGGTGCCGCACTACAATTGCACACCCATTACAGTATTGGTCATCAAGCAACGGCTATGCTTGGTGAACGATGGGTGTTTGTGGCTGGAGGAGATAACACTCATCACCGATAGGTTGATCCATAGGATCACGCAGTTGCCCTATATAGGGGAGAATCCGACCATGTTGTTTGGTGGAAAAGGTGGCGAAAAGACCCTCGTGGAGGCCATGAAGGAGAAATTCAAGATCATCAATAAGCTGCGAGGCTATGCCATATCGAGTATCTGTGACCCTCCAGTCAAGGTGGCCAGAAAGATTTTGGCAGGAAATGTTATGATGAAGTGTTGAACAGATGAAGTGCCAACACCAGTCATTTCTCTAGTAGCCCAATGCATTGAAGGAGTCCAGTTTAATTGGGCACACTATCTCTATGGTGAGTTCCTTGCGAACTGCCACAAGGCATAAGAGCTCAACAAGACCTTCCACTATGCATGGCTCTTGTTGTCCATTGTGCTAGTATCTTGGGAGCTACTGGAAGACAGTGAATTCCCCTTGGTCATGTTGAACCTACCAGAAGCAGCAAAGTATGCTTTGCTATGGGTGACCAAGGAAGCTCAATGCATCAAGGATAGCAAGATCTTTTGGATCTTGATGGAAATTAATATACGCATGACTATCAATCGTAAACTGGAATTGTCGCCTAATGTGTTTGCCAAACTACAAGAGTACGTGGAGTTAAAGATGGACTTTTAGCATGTCATGATCAGGGCATGAAAGGACCCTGAACAGAAGTGGCTAACTTGCCTTAATTGGCAACAAATGATGAAATTTATGTAGTTCTTAATCACTGGCCGGCAAAGTAGCGCAATGCCTCAAACTCGATCGTGGGGTCGAGCAAGTCCGCCATGTAGTGCAAAAAGGAGGAGGCTAAGCTCAAGATCGTGCAGCTAGATGAAAAAAGGAAGAAGGAGGTCATTGACAAGGCCCAGACAGAGCATGATGCCTCCCAGCAGGCAGAAAAGAAGATAGGCAAAATAGAGCATGGCTCTCACAAAGGTGCGAGGTCGCCTTTGCCTAAAACAAAGGAAGAAACGGATGAGCAAACAGAGTAGCATGGAGTAGACCCACATATGACATCGTATCGCATCAAATGTCCAAGAGAACCAAAAAAAGTGGGGCCGCAGAAGAAATCCAAGGCTAGTAAGACGTCACTAGACCCAATCACCCTAATAGAGGGAGATTTCAATGACATTGGAGACACGGTGTGGGATGTCATTGCGGAGGTACTACAACAGTTTGAGCAACAACAACAACAACTATTGGGGGCCATCCAGACGGGTTTGCATGAGCTACAGATCTATGTATCACAGGCTCGCACGATGTCCACCAGCCTCACTATTGGTACTTCAGAAGCTGCCGAGATGCTGCATGCGAAGGAATCCCAAGCAATAGTGTTGTCAGATGGAGCACTGACCACAGAAAAAAAAATTGACAAGCCCACTGTCAGCACCCTCAAGGGAGTGGGGCTGAACTTGGAAGTGCTTCCTGTTGGCATTATGATACAGGTGTTGTCCTTGATGGAAACTCACTCAAATGAAAGCTCACAGTGCAATAGGTCAAAGAATTACAGATTACACTACAAGAATGAAGAGAGGTATACATAGGTTCACCTTGTCCAAGCTGTGTATACACATAGTTTTACTGAACAAAATGAGCATATACGTACACATGCACTTTCACAGAAGGAAAAACGTGTATATCTTGGAAAAGCAAACTTTTTGGTCCAAGGTATTTCTTGGTTCAAGGTATTTGACCCAAGGTAATTGGTTCGAGGTATTTAGTCCAAGGCATTGGTCCTAAGTAGTTTTGGTCCATGGTATTGAGAAAGGCCTAAAACTATATAAGGAGGAGAAGATCATTAGGCCAAGTGTGCAAGTATTTTGTATATCTATGAGGTGTTGGATCATATACGCAGGTTAATGAGCTTCTGATGGTTTGCTTGATCTGATCTGAGGAGGCACCTATATGGCTAATGAAGGTTGATGGATCAGGATCATAAAGGCTTAAAAGTATTCTCATTATGTGGTTTGATCTTGAACAGTCTAGAGCTGAATACTGACGTGTGTTTTATTCTGTAAATGTGATGATCTAGGTATGACTGAGGTCTGGAATAGTTGAGATGTTTTAAGTTAGCATTTACAGATCTATATGCAGGTTTGCTTTAGTAAAAGATGATATACACACTGGTTCAACATATCAAAGTAGAGTATACATCATAAATTGGAATTTGCAAATCTGTATGCTAGTTCCCTTTAGTAAAAGTGCGTATACACGCTGGTTTGACACATGGAAGTAGTGTATACCTTATGAAGCATGATGTTTAAAGTTTTAGTTGTTTCTATTTGTTGTTGCAGAGTTCTAGGTTCTGCTTTGTGTTCTAGTGACTGTATTGTGGTAACATTGTTCTGAATGATCAAATTGATTGATTGTGATTTTCATCAGTGATGATGGGTTGTCAGTGATTGATTGATTCAACTATGGTTGATTCAGAAAGTGATGATTGTGTTTCAATGATTAGTTGATGAAAATGTATTTGATGGTTGTATTGCAATTATAATTTTTTGAGTTTCAATGTTGTTGATGGGTCCAGTATGAAAATTGGATGAAACGTGGCCTTCAGATTATGGTGTAGTGTTCCAAGAGTATCTAGTCTAAAAAATTCATGAAACGTGGTCCCTGGTGGAAGAGTGGAGTTTCCTGTAGGCTAGCACCTACATACTAGTAAACATGTTGGCTAGTACAAGAGCTAGGGGGCTCTATCTCCCTTCCAGTAGTAGCTAGAGAAGGAGAGAAGGTTGTAGCCTTCGACAGGTGGGTGCCTGCGTACTAGTATGAGTCTGCACTAGTACAAGATTGTAGACATATTTTCTTATTATTAAAAGAAGATAGAGATGACAGAAGCAGGTGGTTTTTACCCACATTAGGTTTCCACCTTATATCTTGTTGTTCATGTGTGTTTCTTATGTGTGATGGTTTATTCTTCTTTTACTGCACTGTCTAATAAATCTCTGATATACTAGTTTAAGCTCAATACATGATAAATTGTCTAAATCAAAACTTCTCTGCATATACGCTAGTTGCTTTAAGTACATTTATGTGTACACACTAGTTCACTTAGATGAAGCAATGTATATAAATTTGTTTGGGAAATAAAATTATAGATCTGATAATACTGATTCACACCCCCCCCCCCCCCCCTCTCAGTATTATTTCCAACAATTGGTATCAGATCAGATTGTTCAAAAGAAGCTTGATCGCTTGAAGGGAGATCCATCAACATGACTAATCAAGAAAGCATGGGATCCATCAGACCACCAATTTTCGATGGGAGTAACTTTGTTTATTGGAAAATAAGAACCACGACCTATCTACAATCACTTGGAATGGATGTTTGGGAAATTGTGGAAGGAGGATATACATTTCCAACAACAATTCCTACAAATACGTTAGGTAAAAAGAAATATGAAACCAATGCCAAAGTTGTCAATACTTTATTGGGAAGTCTGTCACAATCAGATTTTGTCAAAGTCATGTAGCTCAAATCAGCCAAAAAAATATGGGACAAAATCGTTCTGAGCTACAAAGGAGACTCTCAGGTAAAACGTGCTAACTTTCAAACTCTCAAAATTCAATATGAAACTCTTAAGATGCATAGTAATGAAACCATAGCTAGTTACTTCCTCTATATAGATGAGGTTTTCAATTGTATGAAGAATCTGGTGAAGAAATTAAGGAAGTTACCTTAGTTGAGAAATTTTTGAGATCCTTGTCTGCTAAATTTGAATCCAAAGGGTTCACCATAGAAGAAAAATAGGATTTGCAGAATATCACTATTACACAGCTTCACAGAATCTTAACTGCCTTTGAGATGAGAAAAGGAGGACCATCAGATATGAGAGAAGCTGCATTCAAAGCTTCAGCAAAAGGAAAGGAAGAACAAAATGAATCAGGACATATTTCAGAAGAAGAAGATGAGGCAAACTTTGTTAAAAAGCTTCAATGGGGTTCTAGAAGGTTTAGAGGTAAGTTACACTTCAAATGTTTTTCTTGTGGTAGAGTCGGTCATTATGCTGCCAGATGTCCTCATAAAGATAAAATTGAAAAAGGAAAGGAATATGCAAAAGGGAAAAGAAAACAAGTTGTGAATAAAAGGAGTTACTATACTCATGAAGATAGTGATGGTTTATCTAATAGTGATGAAGATGAAATTGGACAAGATTATAGACTTCTCATGGCCTATGACGATGATAACTTTTGGGATGCTTTAGAAGAGGAAGAAATTCATGAAGAAAGATCTAAACTCAAAATTTTTTTAGAATAAAAGAATATGATTATAGATACCTTAACATACCAACTTTCTGAAAAAGAAATACACAATGAAAAACTAGAATGTGAAATTGTGGGTCTAAGAAAGGATCTTGAGAAAACAAAATCTCTGAATCTTAGATTTGCTAAAGGATCAGAACCTTTAAATGAAATTATCAAAGTTCATTGTTCTCCTCTGATAAAGACAGGTCTTGGATATACTAAAGAAGCATCTCAATCACATAAGTCGTCAATCTCCACCAAAAGCTATCTTGATGCACCAAAGACCAGTGAACAGTATGACAATCGTTAGCAAAGGCATAAAACAGATAACCAAGTAAATCAAACTCAATTTACTCCAAGGATGAATAGAAGCCACAACCAACCTCAGGTAAATCATACTCAATTTTCTCCAAAGATGAATATCAATAGAAACTACAATCACTTGGTCAATAGATTCGATAGTCATAGGAATTTCTTTAATGGGCAATGCTTTTCATGTCATAATTTTGGACACAAAGTTGCTCAATGTGTTTCTTACAAAACCATCATGACTCGAGAAGCACAAAATCAAAGAAATGTAACAGGGATCAAGAAAATCTCCTATAATAATTTTTCTCTTCTTGAAAATGAAATGGAATGCTCAATACATAACAACTTTGGTCATGAAGAATCTGAATGCAGGAGAAAATTTTGGCAAACATCTTCAAAGGAGCAAACTCCATTAAATCCAAAGATATGGAGAAGGAAAGAATCTCAAACAGAAATATGTGGTATAGCCTTGTATGTAGAAGGACAAGAAAATCAATGGTACATCGATAGTGGATACTCAAAACACATGACAGGTGACAAAGAAAAACTTCACTCATGTAATGCCTTAGAAAAGGAATAGAATGTCTCATTTGGAAACGACACTCTTGTTGTCATAAAAGGTAAAGGCTTTGTTTTCTTGAAAGAAAAGGTTAAAGCTAGAAATATTATGTATGTAGACAGTTTAAAGCATAACCTGTTGAGTGTCAGTCAAATGTGTGATCAAGGAAATGAAGTGGTGTTTCGATCAAATAGATGTGTTGTTCATGAGCTTGATATAGGAGAGACCATGATAAAAGCTACAAGAAGTTCAAACAACTTATACATACTCAAGGGAGGACAACAACAGTGCTATCTAAGAAAAAATGATGAAAATTGGCTGTGGCATAGAAGATTGGGACATCTAAGCTTTTCTCAAATAATAAAAGCATGCAGATTCAAGGTTGTTCACGATCTTCCAGATATCAACATCCTAGAAAATATAATATGCAAACCATGTCAAATCAGCAAGCAAACCAAAGTTCACTTCATGGAAAAGGAAGGGTCTGCTAGTAAGCCTCTTGAACTTGTCCATACTAATTTATGTGGAACATCAAGAAAAAAAATATCCTTGTGGAGAAGAATACTTTATTTTGTTCATTAATGATTTTTCCAGAATGTGTTGGATAAGTCTTCTAAAGCATAAAGATGGAGCATTTGAAAAATTCCAAGCCTTCAAAGATTTGGTTGAAAATGAATCAGATCAAAAAATCAAATGCCCAAAATTTGATAGAGGAGGGGAATTTACCTCGGATGAATTCTTTGACTTTTGTGAACAACATGGAATAAAAAGGAAATTCTCCAACACAAGGACTCCTCGGAAAAATGGAGTGGTAGACAGAATGAATAAAATTATTCATCATATGGCTGGAGCTATGCTAGATGAATTTGGAACTCCTACAACCTTCTGGGATGACGCTGCATTCGCTGCTGTAATTATTCTCAACCGAGCAAATGTTTGGGTAAGCAACACTCAAACTTCACATGAATTTTGTTATGGCAAGACTCCTACTGTAAAATACTTTAAAGTTTTTGGAAGCAAATTTTATATCAAAAGGACTGATGAAAAACTTGGTAAGTTTGAACCCAGAGTAGATGAAGGTATTCTTCTTGGTTATTCTTTCAGAAGTAAAGGATATAAATGTTATAATAAAAGACTTGGGAAAATTGTTCAAAGCATTGATGTTGTAGTTGATGAAGCTTGTAAAGATCCAAAACAGATAAAATCAACAGAATATTATGACAATGAAGAAAATGGGGATTATTTTCCCACATAAAATCAAAATCATATTGAAGAAGAAACCAATGAAGCACCGGAAGAAGAGATAATGGTAGAAGAAAAGACTTTGTCTAGGTATGTTCAGAAAAATCATCCAGAAACTCAATTTTTGGGGGAAAAGAGGCAGGTGTATAGACAAGAAGAACTATTACAGGGACCTCAAGCTATCTAGCATCACTATCCTCCACCGAACCTCAAAATGTAAAAGAAGCATGCAAAGATGAATGTTGGGTCAAAGCCATGGATGAAAAACTTGAGCAAATTGAAAAAAAAGAAGATACTTGGGAATTAGTTCCTAGACCCCATGATAAAAATATTATAGTAACTAAATGGATATTCAAAAACAAGCTAAATAAAAATGGAGAAGTCATTAGAAACAAGGCCAGACTTTTTTGTAAAGGGTATGCTCAACAAGAAAGAATAGATTTTGAAGAAACTTTTGCACTTGTTTCAGAGACTTGAAGCCATAAAGATGTTTTTTTCTCTTTCTAGCTTTCAAAAATTCAAAGTATACCAAATGGATGTAAAATCAGCCTTCCTGAATGGAGATTTAGAAGGAGAAGTTTATATTGAACAACTAGAAGGATTCATTCTTGGAAATGATGCAAAACTTATATGTAGACTCAGAAAGGCCCTCTATGGCCTGAAACAGGCTCTAAGGGCCTGGTATTACTGCCTTGACAAATATCTATACCAACAAGGTTTTATAAAAGGTTCATCAAATAGCTATCTATATACAAATATTGAAAATGATAAATTGCTAATTATTATTGTTTATGTTGATGATATCATTTTTGTTAGCAATGTAGAATCCACGAGTCAGAATTTTGCTTCAGTAATGCAGCAAGAATTTGAAATGTCCTTTCTTGGTGAACTTACCTATTTTCTTGGTCTACAAGTTCAACAAAATAAAGATGGTATTTTTCTTTCACAAACCAAATATCTCAAATAGATCTTGAAAAGGTACAGAATAAAAGATTCTAAAATTGTATGTACCCCAATGATAACAGGATGCAGCCTCAACTCGAATGATGAATCAACAATAGTACATCAACCAACTTATAGATCCATAATTGGCAATCTGCTTTATCTAATAGGTACCCGACCCGACATCATGCATGCAATAGGAATAGTTGGAAGATTGCAAGAAAATCCAAAGGAATCACACCTTCACGTAGTCAAAAGAATTTTCAAATATCTTCAAGGAACTTAGGACTTTGGTTTATGGTATCCTAGAGATGCAAATCTTACTCTTCATGCATATATAGATGCAAATTGGGAAGGGAGTGTTGATGACAAAAAAAGCACTAGTGGTGGTGCATTCTATATGGGTTCTAGGTTAGTGTCATGGTTCAGTAAGAAACAAAGTTCAATTTCCTTATCTACAGTTGAAGTAGAATATGTGGCTGCTGCCTCTTGCTGCACACAACTACTTTGGATGATGCAAACCTTGCAAGACATTTATATCACATATACTCCACCCATTTCCATTCTATGTGATAATACAAGTTCCATCAGTATTTCAAAGAATCCAGTCATGCACTCCAAGACCAAGCACATACCCATCAAATACCATTTTCTATGTGAACAAGTGCTTGAAAAAAAAGTCAAATTGGGATATGTTCCCTCCAAAGAACAAGTTGCTGATATATTCACTAAACCACTGCCCAGAGAAACATTGGAATATCTCAGACAAAAGCTGGGAGTAGTTGCTGCATCATCCTACTATTAAATCTATTTTTTTCAGAGAAATGTTATTATACACGTGTTTCATGAAGTTGAGTCATGTACACACATGGGTTTTTATGGGACAAGGAACGTATATGTTTTTCAGACAAGAAAAACAATGGGGCAAGCTCTGATATGGGTGTTCTGTCTAATGTTGATGATCACAGTCTATTGATATGCTCTGTTCATTAATTTTTTATCTAACTGATAAAGATGCCTTGATCATTGACTTGTTAATAATGCACAGGTAGCACAGGTTTAGGGGGAGCATTAAATTTCACTTGCATTCTGCATTGTTGGCATTATGGTTGCTAATTCCAGCTACGACTTTAGATATTTATACCTTTTGTTGCTTAAGCCATGTAAAAGTTTAGGATGTGATATGTCTTCTCATACATTTGAATGAGTCCTATTGGACAAATGATGTATTTTGTATCCCCACTTTACATAAGATGGATGATGTAATATTTATTGTTTATGCCATGTATAAACAATTGGTATATCCCCACTTGGTTGGGTGGATGAGTCAAGTTTGGTATATCCCCACTTGGTTGGGAGAATGGACATATGTATGAGTCATTGTTGATAGGAAGGTCATACTCACATAGTTGAGTTATAGAGTCATGTTATTCTTTTGGAAAATATATTTGTAGACTCTGCTTGTGCTCAGGGGGAGCATGGACAGTTTCAGTGCATCTCAGCACGTACAAAAGGGGAGCTCAATCAGAGAATTCAGCATGTACTCAGAGGGAGCATGAACAACACAATGTATGTCAAAAGGAGAGAATATATTGGTCTGCACTTTTCCCTTGATGTCAAATGGGGAGAGTGTCTTGGTGTTGTTATTGCCATCAAGTCCAAAGGGGAAGATTATTAGCATTATGATACAGGTGTTGTCCTTGATGACAACTCACTCATATGAAAGCTCACAGTGCAACAGGTCAAAGAATTACATATCAGACTACAAGAATGAAGAAATATAGGTATACACAATTTCACCTTGTCCAATCCATGTATACATGCAAGTTTACTGAACAAAAGGAGCGTATACATACAAATTCACTTTCACAGAAGGAAAAGCGCATATATATTGGAAAAACAAAGTTTTTGGCCTAAGGTATTTCTTGGTCCAAGGTATTTGAGCCAAGGTAATTGCTCCTAGGTATTTGGTCCAAGGTATTGGTCCTAAGTAGTTTTGGTCCATGGTATTGAGAAAGGCCTAAAACTATATAAGGAGGAGAAGATCATTAGGCCAAGTGTGCAAGTACTTTGAATATCTTATGAGGTGTTGGATCATATATGCAAGTTAATGAGCTTCTGATGGTTTTCTTGATCTGATCTAAGGAGGCACCTATATGGCTGATGAAGGTTGATGGATCGGGATCATAAAGGCTTAAAAGTATTCTCATTATGTGGCTTGATCTTGAATAGTCTAGATCTGAATACTGACGCATGTTTTATTGTGTAAATGTGATGATATGGGTATGACTGAAGTTTGGAATAGTTGAGATGTTTTAAGTTAGAATTTACAGATATCTGCGCATGTTCGCTTTAGTAAAAGAGCATATACATGTTGGTTCAACATATCAAAGTAGCGTATACATCATAAATTGGAATTTGTAGATCTATACGTTGGTTCCCTTTGGTAAAAGTACGTATACACGCTATTTCGACACATGGAAGTAGCATATACCTTATGAAGCATGATGTTTAAAGTTTTAGTTGTTTTTTTTTTTTTTTTCTATTGCAGAGTTCTGGGTTCTGCTTTGTGTTCTAGTGACTACATTCTAGTAATAGCGTTCTGAATGATCAGATTGATTGATTGTGATTTTCTTCAGTGATGATGGGTTGTCAGTGCTTGATTGATTCAGTTGTGGTTGATTAGAAAGTGATGATTGAGTTTCAGTGATTGATTGATGCAAATGTATTTGATGGTTGTATTGCAGTTATGATTTTTTAAGTTTCAATGTTCTTGACGGGTCCAGTATGAAAATTGGATGAAACATGGCCTTCAAATTATGGTGTAGTGTTCCAGGAGTATCCAATCTAAAAAATTCATGAAACGTGGTCCCTGGTGGAAGACTAGAGTTTTCTGTAGGTTGGCACCTACGTACTAGTAAACATATTGGCTACTACAAGAGCTAGGGGGTTTTATCTCCCTTCTAGTAGTAGCTGGAGAATGAGAGAAGGTTGTAGCCTTTTGCAGGTGGGTGCCTGCGTACTGGTATGAGTCTGCACTAGTACAAGACTGTAATTTTTTTTCTTATTATTAAAATAAGACAGAGACAACAACAGCAGGTGGTTTTTACCCACATTGGGTTTCCACCTTATATCTTGGTGTTCATGTGTGTTGCTTATGTGTGATGCTTTATTTGACTTTTACTTCACTATCTAATAAATCTCTGATATACTGGTTTAAGCTCAATACATGATAAATTGTCTAAATCAAAAGTTCTCTGCATATACCCTGGTTTCTTTAAGTACAATCACGTGTACATGCTAGTTCACTTAGCTGAAGTAGCATATATAAATTTGTTTGGGAAATAAAATTATAGATCTGATAATACTAATTAACCCCCCCTCTTAGTATTATTTCCAACACTTCCTATCGAGGCACTCCACCTACTGCAAGATGGGGTGATCATGTAGCTGAGGGCCTTCGAATAATGTGCTTTGCAGGTAACCAGTGAGAAAAAGATTAATAATGTACAAATTGCCCTGGAGCGAGACACTACTCTCACTTCCATGGTTGAACTTACTAACACAAATATGTGCATGATTAAGGCCATGAGGGAAGCCGACCAAATGGTCCCCAAATTGGCCATTCCTGAGGCTGCGGAGGCAAATGAATAGGTCTATAAGCTTTCTACAGGGATGCGCAACGCTCGCACAGAGTTGGTTAAGGTTCAGCTGGAGCCGAACCTACAGATTGTAGATTTAGAGTTGAAGGCACAACCTTCAACTCCGCCAGAGGTAAAGGAAAAATGTGCAACCGCTATCACAGAGGCAATAACAATGGTAGATAGTGCAGTAGTAGACTGCACATGACTTTTTGAATAGTCGTTTGAGGTCCTGACCAGTCTAAAGGAGGATCCTAATGTACAGTGGCTGGACATAGAGGCAGGAGAACTGTGGCAGTGCTATGATGAAGTAAAAGGAACAACGCACACCATCACTCTCACATAGAGACTGGTAAAGCTAGTGGAGACCAAAACATTGAAGGAATAAGTAGATGCACCGCAGCACAAAGAGGCAGTGTTGAAGGCACACTTGAAGCCCTAGTTGGATGAAGGTTATTCAGTCATGGCCTCCATTGAAGGAAAGCTTTCTAATCTACAAGTGATTCAGTAGAAGCTTTTTAGGCTAACAGTTGAAGACTAGCGATAGAGCAGTTGGTTGAGGAAGTGAAGCAGGCAGCTACATACTGCACTGCCGAAGTGGCAGTCATATAGGTTGAGCTGGGAGGTCCTCATGCCAAGATCTTCACACCTATAGAGTGACTCAAGGACGAGTCACCATGTTTGTGTTGGGGGCCTGTTGGGAACGGGTTCCCCCAAGAGCAGCTTTGAGGCTAAAAGCCCATGTTTTGGGATAATTTTGTAATAAAGTTGTAAAGTATTCACATTTTGTGGTTGCGAAGTGAAAAGGTGTCAAGAGTCATAAAGGTTTGTTCACCCTTATTTTGTAAAGTGTCAAGTCGACTATAAATATCCACCCATGGTTCGCGGATTATGGGATTTTATAAAAAGTATCTAAGTAAGTAAGCTATAAGAAGTGAAGAGTTAAGGAGAGTAAAGAAGAGAGTGCTCTTAGGTCTTAGCGTAGGTAAAGGCTCTTGTTATCAGGAAAACTAGTGTCCATTCAGAGCTGCTAGTCCCACTAAGACTGGTAGCTATCTTAAAAACAAACAAACTAAAGTCACTTGTGTTTTCCTTTATGGGAAAAAGATGAGAAAGAAGCAAAAAGTACCAACCTTAGCCTTTCGCTTGGCTCCTTGCTTGTTTCCTCTCCCCTTTGACAGATCTTTTCCACTCCTTCCTTACTTGTCCCACTACAAAGAACACCTGTAGAGTCAAAGCAGCATAATACCATTAAAGCATAGAGATCTATAACCATAAACAATATAGGATCAGATATATATTAACCATACAAATGCATATATCAATACAAGATTAAGAGATATACAAGAATATGGAGGAAAACACAAATAGCTTTATTGATAGAAGTAGTAGAAGAGAGGATTACAACCTGTTGATCTGACCTAGTGAAATCCTCCCAGCATGAAAGCCCTTTTCACCTCATGAAAAGCTAGATCACCCAACATTATGATGTTCCACAGAGAAACCAATAGCACTTCCTTACATGATACAAAATTCCAACCTCTAGATCTCTAGGATGAGGGATCCATATATAGATGTTTGTAGGTGGGTGAGTCAGCTTCTGGGTTTTTTATTAGTGTCATCTCCCTTATAGTTCTTGGTTCCACTTGGAGATTTCATGATCTCTTACTCTTCCCTGGGTGAATTCAGAGAGGCAAATGTCAAATGGGCGGTTTCTAGAAGATTTTCTGGGTTTCCACCTAGCAAACTGCCTCTGCCATTTGTCTACTCTCGCCCATCACACCCCATAGAATGGATTTTCAGTATGCATCACACTCCCCATGTGCAATAGGTGAGATGCATCGCACCTTGACCATGGAGTAGGTAAGATGGTCCAGTTTTGACCAGTTCTGAGCAGTTTGTCAGGGAGAACTTCTGGGAGATGATGTAATCAGCTGACCTTGTTCCTTTAGGGTATGAAAAAACACTTTTAGGGGCTTAGAAGCCCTTGGTTTATTGACATATGAGATTGGGGTTGCAGTGCCCATATATGTCTATAACAGTTGCCCCCTAAAGCATGAGGTCATAAATTTTCTGATGTCTGGTGAAATTCTTTATCATGAGGATCAGAGGTTTTTCAAACTGGAAGGTGACCTGTAATAAGATACAATACAATACATTATCTTCATAATATTTTCATGATCTAGCTGAGGTGGGCATTCCCATGCTCAGCTTTATAAATTCATTTTCATGTACATTGGATAGACAATCGTTTGTATGGCAAACTGATGATTCTGGTAGAGCCATCATCCCTTAGCTTCGATGACTATCTTTGCAGCGATGATGTACATTTGACGTCTTTATTTTCCTGAATATATCGCAACCCAAAAGGATGAAACTAGATCTGGGGTCTTCAAACTCATTCAATCTTCACCCAAAGTACAAGTCAATCCATGTGAAAGGATGTTCTGACATCGAACATGGAAAGACATCGCCTGATTACCAGGCAATGATGTAAGTTGTTAACAAGCACGAGAGGAATCACCGATAATGATGATGACCATCAAGGTATGATAGTACAATTCACGTGGTGCGAATACATGAGTCGATGTCAAACACCACGCAAAATCTTTCGGTCTAATGCCATTGATGTAAACCTGTCGCCGGAAGTGAGAAACTTGTCATTGAGGCATGCAAGCTTCAAAGTACTGAAAGGGTTTTTCCTAAGTAAACTTCTTGGATAATGAGCTGATGTCAAAAAGAAGTGACCTATCATAGGAGGGCCTCAATGAATCCCACATCTACGACATGAAATGGAGCAAATGATTTTGTGGAGGTGAAAACAATCTGATGATACAGGGTTTAGGGTGGCAGTCATGAAAGAATGAAGCGTGAAGGTATTGCAGTGGATGAGATGTAAGCTGGGTTGGTGAATCCTCTGAGCAGCTTCTCTTGAACATATCGACGACACTGAGATGGATTGGTAGCATTAACCTCAAAAATGGATGGTACAGAGGACCAATCGTGATATGACCGGTGAACAGAATAACCCAACCTGACTCAATCATGGTGATGGAGTGAAAGTGTCATGCTCAAGAGCGACTTGCTACCAATAAAGTTTCTTCAAATTTTCTTCCGAATTTTGCACTTGTCATTGCTGACCAGTACCTCTTTATTTTTGTCAAGCTTGAGTTGGATAACATATGCTTGTTCTATAATTTTCCCTTTGGGCAAACCCGTCTCTATGTTTTAACGAGCCTAGCAATAGTGAAACTCGCTCTTGTCTGCATGGACAAGTTTGTCGCTATTGTTTTAATGAGTTTAACGACAAAGATAACTTGGTCCTTTTTAATTTTAGAGAGTCTAAAAAGAGACTGAAAGGCAACACCAGTAATCCTTTTTCGTACTATAATCCCTTAAGTCCAAAAAAATATAAAATAATATGAAAGGGATGACTTTTCAATAGTTTTAACGAGCCAAACAAGACAAGTGCTCGATCTTTTTGTGTAATGATCTGTCAAGTCCAAAAAGATTAAAATATACAAGAGGGATGGCACTTCCAATCATTTTAACGAGCTGGAGAGGCCAATTGCTCGGCAATATTTTCATATTTTATGAGTCAAATGAAAAGAGCTTAAAGGAGACTCGTTTTTTGAGGAACGAGTGATGTTTTCATATAGCAGTTGGTTCCAGGTAAGGTTTGGAAAATTTTCAATCACGACAGTGTAAAGAAGATGGCTAATAGAGTCACTCGTAGTAGTTGTTCCTCAAAAGGGGTAAACAATCAAATGGAGGCATATAATCGGCTAAAACGAGTGGAGGTGATGGTAAGAACACGACCAAGGCTCAAAAGCTAATGATTATGCGATCGAAATGGTTATTTACCGAAGGATGGGTTCATTTTTTATTGAGCTTAAACTATGGGGGAACATTTGATCATCACTAGGTTTATTTTTTAATGAGCTTGAACTTCGTGTAAAACTGCTCGTGCCAGTCGTATAATAAGGATATCTCATCAATAGGTTCATTTTTTAGGGAGCTTGCCCCATTCGAAATTTTTCTCTAGAGCCTTTCTTTACGCAAGTTAGGAATGACCAAACTATGAGTTTAAAGGGTTAAGAACCTAGAAACTAAGAAAATAAATGCTCGCTTTTCACTTGCATGCAAAAAGTTTTGCATGCCCCCAGGTATAGAGAAGTAGAGTTTCCAGCTTACCATACAAAAGTTCTTACACAACAAGATGGTTCTACATACGTAGCATACAGAAATACTTCCTAGGCTTTTTCCATCGAAATGGATGAAGGTGATTCAAGTTCCAATCACCTAACCTTGATGAGGGAATCATATTCCAGTCTAATCCAATTTTCCTAAATGGATGGGTGTGTCATACTAGTCATATATCCTCTACAGAAACCTACCCTATACATAAAGTTTTCCTACCGAAGCAGACCAGGGTGCATGCACCCTAGGTTTAGCCACATTCACCGAATCACTCGCATTCATCAGGTGGATTGACTGGAGATTGATGAGACATTCCTTGTGCAAAAATACCAGTTAGGGATGGCACTTGACTATTAGCTATGTGTGAACTGGGGAATGAAAGCTGGTCTACGAGCTGGACCACTCTGCCTTCATGCGGAAAACACATCAGTTGAAAGAGTGAGGAAACAATAGCTCCTATGATATAAATGTAGTCATGCCCAAGGAGTAGATTGTAATCTAAAGGTCCTTGGACTACCATTATGTTCAGGTAGACATTTTTTCTTCTCAAAGTTATAGGTAAACTTGGAAGGATCCCTAACGGTTGACGGGTTCCTTTGTTGAAGCCTGTCAGATTTTGAATCTCAAGCAGAAGTGATGGTGAACCAAGCACTTTCCAAGCAGTTGAGGAAAGGATACTCACAGAAGCCCCTTCATCTATGATAGTACCGACCATGACCATTTTGTAAGCTTGTACTATGATTCAGAATAGTACGTTAGATGGTAGACAAGGTCTACCTAGTAGATTCCAATCGATGGAAATGACTAGGGTACTTGGAGGAGGGACTGAATAAATGGTCGGGTAAATCTCTTACGAACTTCCTTCCTGTAGTAAAGGAATGGGTAGGTTTCCCCCATGTTCATCGGATTTTGTGTTGATGAAAAGAATTTGAACGGTGTCGTTCTCTTTCTCTTTGGTGACTGTATCATCTGAAGGTAGACCTTCTGAAGACAAGACTGGGTTGACTGCTGTCTCGACCTATTGACTTTGATCCTATGCGGACTTAGAGGGTTTATCTTCAATGATAGATGCTTCGACCAACCACAAAGGTGTTTCAGTTGGATTTCAACTAGTGATGGACTCGACAAGAGTTTCTTGTATCCAGGAGGAAGCTGTAGCCTTCCAAATACAACAGCTTTGAGACCAAACGAACCCTGTAATCACATTTCCAGGGCTCCACTCTGACCCATTCTTGGTGTTCATTGACTTAAAGTAGGACGGTTATCCAAGACTCTTTTAGCTTCGTCTAGGAAGGGACAATGGTAGATGGCATGATTGCCTTCACACAGTCTACAAGGAATTTTAGTTCCTTTTTGTCCATTGACTTTGTTTTCACTAGTTGATAGTGTACTTTCAACATGATTGTCAAAGGTTGAGGACACTGGATTGCGCAAGCGGGGAGACCAGTCCCTTAAGATCCATGGGATGCAAGGACAATCTCGATGATAGTGGTCTCTCTTGCAAATGACACATGGAGATTTAGGTTTGGATGGTGCAGTGTGTGGATTTTCACCGAACGATGCATGGTTGCCCCCTTTTACCATTGGCTTCTTCTTCTTCTTCTCCTTCCCTTTCTTCTTCTTCTCAGTTACTTCGTTTTTATTTTTACTAGTTTCACCAAAGAGGAAGAAGGAGAGGGAGAAAAAAACAAAGTAGAAGGTTGGGGGGTAACTCTAGTATCATCTGGTTGCTGATTTGATTGCTCAGGAATCATGGTGCTTTGAACGACAGAGGTCAAGAAAAGCCATACTTGTAGGCCAATTGTCAGTCCTGGAAGGGACAATGTGGCCATATGAGGTGCACCAATCTCTCCCCAAGAGGAGAAGGGGCTAGGATTCCCCCCAAAGGGAAATCCTTGGTTGGTGGACTCCATTTTCTCAACCTAAGACCAATGAGGGAACAATGATGTTATTCCGATTAAAATAAATTTTATGACACTTTGACACAACTGCTTTTTCAATTTTTAAGAGTCGAGAAAAAGCTAAATATGACTCTAGTCGCCTTCGATTTTTAATGAGCCTAAAGTGACAAGTGCTCAGATGGACATTTTCTTGTAAGGAGTCTGAAAAGGAACGAAAGTGACTACTCTGGAAATCTAGACAGAGGGATTACCAAACCAATCGCAAAACTGCAGAATACTTTTTATGGTACGACAGTAAATCTTCCTGAATGTTTTGTTCAGTGCATTGCGATCTATAGGGCAGAAAACATGACTTCCTAAGGATAATGGATATAGCCTATTGTGGTCTCCCAATATATACTTGATGGTACATGGGATCACAAGTCCGTACTGGTACTTGTCGTCTCAAAGAGGCAGAATCACCCAACCTACGATGAAAGCGATAGTTACTAGGCTTTACGATGCCGGAATACATCTCTAGCCTAGACTTCTAAATGTTGTGTGTTAGGTTCCAAAGAGTTTTTATGTCCATTGAAATTTATTTTATAGTTGATCTTTCTTAAGCAGTTTGCCTTTAAGGTTCACTCTATGATGTAGATATACAATTCCTAAGTATGTAATCTAAGATGATAAACAATCATTTACTTTCTTTTTGCAATGAAAATCCTAGCTACTAAGGAAAGAGAAGTAAAATCCTTCCAACATAGAGCAGAGAGCACAGGCTAAGATGCACTGTCCTAAATCAATTTTTGCATGCAGTCTAAATGCAAATGCACATGCATGTGCTTGTTTTCCGCTTTCTTAATGTGTGAATGACAAAAAGAATGCTAAGTATAGATCTGAACTATTTTTCTTTCAAGCGATAGTACTAACATTTTTTCCTTCAAAAACAAAAGGAAGACTAAGATGACACTTTGCGATTTCGAATTCAAAAAATGAAAGGAAGACTAAGACAAAACTTTGCGATTTCAAATTCAAAAAACAAAAGGAAGACCACTTTGTGATTTCAAATTCAAAAAATGAAAGGAAGGCTAAGATGACACTTTGCGATTTCGAATTTGAAAAACGAAAGGAAGACTAAGAGCGACACTTTCAATTTCAAATTTAAAATTGATTTTGATACTTGAAATACTATTAATTTGAATCATATATAATGGAAAAAGTGTAATTGACTATCAAAAGAGGAAGATAATTTTCTTTGACTAAAAACGACACTTGCGACACTTTCAAATCAAAAGATGACAGTTCTATTAAGCTACTGTTTGCAAAGGAGAACTATAAATGACGAAAAATACATAAAAACATTCACAATTATTTAAACAATGGAGGCTGAATAATGCAAAGGAAGGGAGTTTCAACAGTGATATACTGATCACAGATAGCAAAACCACTGAATAAAGCTGAAGACAAGGAAGAGAAAACCAAAATTTGGAGGCATAAATAGTCTTAAGAGTCTTACCTAATCATCACACCTGTAACACAGGGAAACAGGGACGCATCTCACCTGCAGCACATGAGAAGTGTGATGCATCCAGATTGCCAATGAGAGATAGTGCGATGGTCCAGGGATGCAACTAGACTTGGCTTTTGCTCACAGTTTGCAGCTTAGTTCAGGGATTTAGGCTGAGCTAATGATAGTCAGTAAACACAAAGCATAGGGGTTGATCTAATGAGGTTACTTGAGCTACCACCAGGGCACTTAGGATGTTTGCAAGTCAGATGTTTAATTCATAAACTAACTAGGAGATTGACTAAAGCAGTGTTGATCTACTTTGCAGTTGCATAGAAAAATAAGTTTGAAGGCTAGTTGGCTTAACTTTGGGCTCCGTCTGTAGTTTATAAAGCAAACAAATAGAAGCAAGCAAAAAAGCTATTCTCTTCCCAGTGGAGTCGCCATTTTGTTATTGGGAAAACTAGTGTCCATTCAGAGCTGCTAGTCCCACTAAGATGGGTAGCTATCTTAGAAACAAACAAACTAAAGTCACTTGTGTTTTCCTTTATGGGAAAAAAATGAGAGAGAAGTAGAGAGTACCAACCTTAGCCTTTTGCTTGGCTCCTTGCTTGTTTCCTCTCCCCTTTGACAGATCTTTGCCACTCCTTCCTTACTTGTCCCACTTCATAGAACACCTGTAGGATCAAAGCAACATAATACCATCAAAGCATAGAGATCTATAACCATAAACAATATAGGATCAGATATATATTAACCATCAATACAAGATTCAGAGATATACAAGAATATGGAGGAAAAATCAAATAAATTTATTGATAGAAATAGTAGAAGAGAGGATTACAACCAGTTGATCTGATCCAACGCCATCCTCCCAGCATGAAATCCCTCCTCACTTCATGAAAAGCTAGATCACCCAACGTTATGATGTTCCATAGAGAAACAAACAGCGCTTCCTTACAAGATACAAAATTCCAGCCTTTGGATCTCTAGGATGAGGGATCCATATATAGATGTTTGTAGGTGGGTGAGTCAGCTTCTGGGTTTTTGATTAGTGTCATCTCTCTGATAGTTCTTGGTTCCACTTGGAGATTTCATGTTCTCTTACTCATCCTTGGGTGAATTCAGAGAGGTAAGTGTCAAATGGGCAATTTCTAGAAGATTCTCTGGGTTTCCACCTAGCAAACTACCTCTGCCATTTGTTTACTCTCACCCAGCATGCCCCATAGAAGGGATTTTCAGTATGCATCGCACCCCCCATGTGCAATAGGTGAGATGCATCGTACCCTGACCATGGAGCAGGTGAGATGGTCCAATTTTGACCATTTCTAAATTGTTTTTCAGGGAGAACTTCTGGGAGATGATGTAATCAGCTGACCTTGTTCCTTTAGGGTATGAAACAACACTTTTAGGGGCTTAGAAGCCTTTGGTTTATGGACATATGAGATTGGGGTTGCAATGCCCAAATATTTCTATAATAGCTCTGCAGCTAAGTGCGCAGATGCCTAGGGTGGAAGTCTACAGTTGAGTGTGCGGACCCCTACAGTTGTGTACACAGGGCGGATAGAGTTTTTATTAAACTGAAAGATATCAATAAACTGAATTATTCTACAATTACTGTGTCTTTAGTTCCTCTTAATGCATCTAATTATATTTTGTTTTGGGTTTAATTTAAAATGTTTATTTGATGCACAAATATATGTGATTATATTGGTTAATTGAATGCAAGTAAGGATATCAGTTTACGCGGCGCTAACCGTGATTTATTAAGATAAGTAAAACACTTGAGGTAACTTGGAAACCTATAGAATACATTGTCATAGCTACACGAAGGTACCTGGACCATGGGTTAGGGCTGCACGAAGTTCAACCGTACACCTTCGTGGAGGTACTGAAAGGAAGAATAAAGGGTAGATTGATAGAACCCTAAGTCTTAATGACATGCGTGAAAGTAGTGGCAAAGGGGACAAATAGACATCATGACAATCTCAGGGTGCGGAAACTTGGTTTTAGCATTCCCCCATACTGCTTCGGGTGAGACTTTAGTCTGGGTTCCGTGGGCTGATGCCGAAAGGGCCAGTAATGTAGGGATTTGTTTGGCTAACTAACGTTGAACCTTGGTGAGGGCCCACTAAGAAAACACTTAACACCCAATAGATCGGGACTATTGAGACCATCTTGATGTAATGGTCCTCAATTCACATTAGGTTGGAACATGCATGATAGATAACATGCTCCGCTGACCCGATATCACCCCAGTCATCCAATTCTACAAACATCAATGACTATCGGGTTCCTACCTGTGTGAATTTTAATCACACGCTTATGCCCGACCAATGGGACCCATGTTCTCAGATGAAGAATCCATGAGTCAGTGCTCAATATCTGTTTTGTGCATTAATTATCTCTATAACCCTAATTTAACCTTAATACCGCAAACCTTCTATGATTCGTTCATTCTTCCTTTGCTTATGCATGTCACTCCAAGAACCCATCAATGGAAAAAGCTAATATTTAAGTAGGCATAGCGCACAATTTGTTTCCATTAAAATGGTAAGTTACTCTCTCGTACTTTTGTTTTATCGAGTTGGTAATTTAGTTACAAAAGTCGATCATGTCAGAGTCTTCAGTTAAGGAAGCTCTGGTAAATGAGTAGGTTGGGTTTCAAGACACTAAAGTCTGTATTACTAACGTCCTCACTCTTAAAAGGACTTTAACCCTTTCCAGTAGTGTATCAAATGATGATATATTCCTATTGAAGTCTGGAATCCTATACGCCAGCCTCCCTCCTATTCATTTTGACCTCAACTCCATTTTATTGCTTGCTTGGCACTATGACTTCAAACAATGAGTATTCTTCTTTCAATCTAGATGTAAGGTCTTCCTGAAATTAGAGGAAGAAATAATGGCCAAGATGTTAGGCATTCGTCCCCAAGGAATTGATATAACTGATAAGTAGTTAGACCAAGAATTTATTACTTGGGTAGAAGATGATAAATTGTAGTTTATGAAAACCTTACTCGAGAATCCTGATCTGAAGCTAAAGTTGAAATTTCCCATATCAAGGAAATCACTGAAACCCTTTTTTCAAACACTCATTTCTCTTTTTTCCATTATCTTCGAAAATTTAGTGGATGATTCAAAAATGGGTGAGTCCATCTCCTTAGCAATATGACTCCTCACATTCCAATCAGACCACCACATGATCAATCTTCCTAAATATCTAACCTAATCCCTTGTAGTAGACATTTCTACTACCATCCCGTTCAACTCCTTCCACCATTGTACCTATTTAATCCATCTAATCCTCTTCAATTACCCCTCCTATTTTCTATCTACCAAGATCCTTATGAGTGTTACTGATGTTAATAACAAAGAGAAGGAAATTTAAAAATGGACTGATGTTATTTATCCTCAACATATTCCTCACTCATATTCCCAATATATGGATTACTTTTCATATCCTCTAAATGTTAAAATAACAGAGGTAGACGTAGATAGAATTTCAGAAGAGCAGAGAAAAATATTAAGGCTTACTGAAGAGAAAAGCATAGGGAATTGGTTTGTATACCCTACCTTTACTATGATTCATTTATATGGTTTTGAAAAACATCCCTTTCAGCTACCAAATTATGTTTCTCCCTTATTGTTTGCTCATGAGGTTCTTAGGCAAAATACTATTGTGAATTAATTACATTTTGTCTCTAAGAGAAAAGGAGAATTATTTAACTATCCATATCCAATTTCACCTCTAATCGCCAAAAATAAAAATGCTATAGATATCCTGGAAAGGGAAATGTTGTCTTTTGGATTCCTGTAGGACAATAACTGGCATTATGATCCTTTGGGAATCATCTTGGGCTTAAAGAAACATGCATGGTTATTAGCCTATACTCATGAGAGCAATCCCAAAGAAGAAAAGGTGGTGAATGTTTTGTTACCTATGGATGATATCATATAGATGGTGCCACCCGAGCCTACAAAAGATGAGGGAACAACTTACGTTACTCCTAGCTATAGGGAAATACAAATGTAGGAAATCAATGGAACCCCTGCCACTCCAGCCACTACGATGAAAAGGAAAGCAGAGGTTGTGACCCCATCTGAAATGTCACAATGAGTAAAGGCAAAGGAAGACAACATTGACACTAACATATTTGAAAAAGAGGTAGAGAAACTGGATAAAGAAATCCAACAAGTTATTAATGACATAGGGCCGAGAGATTTAGGGGCATGATCCCTTAATATTAAACACAATTTTACTAGAGGAAAACAAATAATGGAGACCGGTGCAGAGTTCATTTTATTATCAGAACAATATTAGTTGATAATGATTCCAACACTTAAAGATGTAACTTTTATAGGTGGACCCCGATTTATTTCTACCACAGACTTTGAAACTAACATCTTGAATCTCACAGTTGTCTAGCCAGAAATCGAGGAAAATCAACAGGTGTTTGATCCGAGACTCCTTTCTTGGCTATTAACTTGGGGAAGGTGTCTGATATTGATGTTATCGATATTCATCGACACAAAGGCTAAATTATGGCTCAGAGATTACTAGACTCAATTGCACGAAATATAAAAATGCAGGAAATGTTTGAAAACCTTTCTGATCAAATCCATGTGGCATGTGTGGCTCTAAAAAAAAAAAAACCAAATAAAATAATTAGAAGGTACAGTAGTCTGATAGTTCGGACAACCTAAAGACACTAGGCCCATTAAGAAGTTACTGGAAGAAAAGGAAAAAGAGATAAAATATTTACAAGCTATTATAAAAATACTGATCACAACCTTCATGTTTTAATTCATGCATTTGAAAGAAAATGAGAGGTTGAAACCCATCTCCAAGAGATGGAAATATCCTTGTGGCTCAAGGAGGAAGAAAACCAAGAGACCCTTAAACAAATGGAGCTACTAAAGACAGAATACAGTAAAGAATAAGAGCATCACCTCAAACTCTTGGCAAAATACAAAGCCTTAATGGAATATTATCTTAACTCTACTCAAACATATAAAACTGAAGAGTCCCAACTACTACGTGTTAAGATAACTCAATTAAAACAAGAACTATAACTAGCCCTATCTAAGAAGGAAAAAGACGAATATAAAGGGGAGAATTTGGTAAATTGAAAAAATGAAGAGATCAAACAGATTCAAACTTTTCTAAAGGAAAATAAAAATGAGTTTAAGCCCCTACAAGAAGTGATTAGACTTACCCACAGATGGAAGAAAGTTTCAATTCAGGTTAAAGGGTATATATGGAGGGAAATCAGACAAACAATCTCTACAATCATAGCTTACGTTGAAATCATCTTAGACTGTGAACAAGGAATTATTAAGAGTGCAAACTTAGAAGAAAAAAGTACAACCTTGACTCTTGATGAAATATTGAAATATATCGATTCACTCATTGATCTTATAAACATATTGGAAGATGAAAATTTGGGAGAGTTTGATCCGCCGATGAGATATCAATGTGTTTTCTCTCTCTGTATGTTAAAAGAAAAGCGTGTTACAATGCAAGTGATGTAGGAAGAATTGAGAAGGATACTGAAGGAAATAGATGACTTTAGAGCATACTGGAACTATCTTGGCCAGTTTGGTGTGCCTTCGTTTTGGGGAAAATATAATTGGGTGATATCTGAAGAGGAATTCTGTAATAAACTGAAGAATATAGAATAAACCTTGGTTGTTTGGCTATATAATGTGAAGAGGAAGTTTCAGTAACTATAGTCATAAATGGTCTTTGCAGAGGCTTTGCCATCTTAGCTAGAATTAACAAGATAATACAAAGCCTACCTATGGCCTGTTATCATATTAGATCTTGATTGGTGGTGGTTATAAAAAAATATAAAAAGTGCCTTGGTTGCCAGCTACAAAATGTGATAATCTAAGGAACCATTTGAAACAAAATCTCATTACTGAATAGGTCCCCTCAACCACTCAACCTATTCAACCTATTCCAAAAATTCAATCTATAATAGAGAAACCAAAAGACGAGTGAAATTACTTTAATCATGACTCACGAACCTATAGCTAGGATGTGTGGGGCCCACTCTTACTCATCTATGGGAACAATGAAGAATGTTAAGAATTCAAAGCCACGAAGATGTCATAACGTATAAACATTTTATTTTAGGAGCTATTTTATAATTTGTTACATTTCAGATAGTTACTCAATCAATTATGTTTCAGAATAATTATTTAAGTCCCTATTTCCCATAAAGGGGGGGGTGGTGCTTGATAGAAGTGATAATTTTTTATTTTGTGAAAACAACTTGTACATGTCACACAGTCTGTTATTACATTACTGAAATATTTCCCTTTCATTTTAGATGAATTTTGTTGTATTTGTGTGCATGAAAATCACAGAAAGCTAAACCTGAGACTTGTTCTCATTTAGAAATTATTTAATTTAGTCGCTTATGTTTTGATATCATACTATTGAGCTGAATGATTCGATGATGAACATTTGATTTCCATTTGTCTTAGAAACTTGTCTCCTAACTTATGACAATATTTTGTTTTACATTTATGATTCTTATAGTGTTACATTTTGTATTTGTCTATGCATGATGTTGTTCACATTTCAAAATCTATAAGTTTCTATATCATCTTTGCAAGTTTTAGGTTTCAATATTTATTATTGAACATGACTATATTTAGATAGTTGGAATGTAAAGCTGGAGAACATTTGTACATATTACAATGAAATATTATTATATTTGAATGGTTCAGCATCTCTTATCTTTCATGTTTATTCTTATTCAGTTTTCCTTTAATTGTTTTGTTGGAATGGGGCCCCTAGGGTAAAATTTAGTAATTTTAGTAATTTAATTTCGTAAAGATGTAAAGTCTCCATGAAATGTGGAAGCGGAGCACGAATATAGTTAGAGTCAAAGGGGATTTAGTCCCTTAGGTGGATAGGTGATAGGAAGGTTTTGAGACCCACCCATGGTTCGTGGACCATGGTATTGTAAAAGCAACGCTATAAATAGAAAATTCATAGCGATTCTAAGGGATGAATTCATTGATAAAAAAAATTGTAAGGGAAAGTAAGCTAAGGCCGGAAAGGTCTTTTCCTATACTTAGGCGAAGGGAAAGGATGCTGCAGTTGAGTGCATGGAGCCCTTGGTAAGTCAGAAGGCTAAGAGCGCGGGCCCCTGCAACTGAGTGATCAGGGAAAAAGAGTCTGTATCTAAACGATTACCTCTAACAAAGAATTTTTGATACAATTCTTGTGCATCTATGTATTTATTCTTACTTCTGCAGTTTTCTATATTTTTGCTCTGTATTGCACTTTATATGAATGAATTCTTAATTTGTGCGTGAAAGTAGTAGATCAGTACAAATTATACATGTTATGAAAGTTAAAGGCCTTTGCAAAGATATAGATGTTGTTTGAACGAATTACTGTAATTATTTGTCTCAGAAGGATTAGGTTTCACAAAAGTAGAACTAAGCCCTAGGAGCCATAGGAACCTATCACACAAGCCTCTTGATGTAGAAACCTAGTTCTGTCATCCCCCAATACTGCTTTAGGTGAGACTATAGCCTATGCTATGTGGGTTGTTATCGAAAGGGCTAACAATTTAGGGTTTTGTTGGTTGGCGCAAATAACATTGAACATGGGTTAGGCCCCATCAAGCCAACAAGTGGTTCTGTTGTCAGGACCATGATCTTGCTAAGGGATGTGTGATAAGTGGTTCCCCACTAAGAAAGAGATTGAAAAGTGGATCGATCAGAAATTGCACGCATTTGCAGCTCAGGAGAACATAAATCTGCACTTGTCAAAGGAAGAGTGGATGAATAAATACATATATATAGATGAACATGAAGTATTATTCTGCTCTTTTCCTTATGAATTGCAAGATTAGTTGTCCAAACCAGCAGATAGTTAGGGTAAGTGGAAGCTTGATAGCTATATTATGTGGACCCTTGAACTAGTAAAGTGCTTGGAGGCCTCAGAAAACAAAATTGCGCGAGATGTAGATCACTGGATTGACCGTATTCTTGGAGGATTCATCATTGAATTTGTGATCGATACGTCCACCAGCTACAATGAAGTAGAGTGAAGGTCCTTCAAAGGACAAAGAGGTAAGTACTTAGAATATATGAAGACCTAGATTAAGATGCTATTGTGCAAAAAATGGGTTACACCCTTAAATTGATGTTTAGGACTACGCGAAGTGGGAGAGAATTCAAAAGGAACAAAGAGTCAAGTTCTTAATACAACCCGTTGTTAGGATCTTCTGATAGTGACAAAGAGGGTAATATTCTAAGAACACCATGAAGTGCACTATAGCTTGTGAGTCAGGGTATCCCAGGGATACCTCATCCATCCACTCCACCTCTGCCACCACCTCCACCTCACACACCTACACCTACACCTCTACCTCCAAACCCACCTCCACTTCCATCATTTAATATGGTGAATACAATGAAGATGACTGTGTTTAAGGGTGTGGGAACTGAAGGCCTTGAACAATTTTGGTTTTTCGCAGATGTTGTATGGATGACACAACAAATCACTGATGATAATATGAAGAAAGTACAACTAGTCACAGCAGTGCAGGATAGAATGTTGAGTTGGTACATCAAGTTCTGCACAGATAGGACCAATGCGACTATGATAGAAACTTAGCAAGCATTGAATAGTCAATTCAAGAAGCCAAAATCTCAAGCTCAATTAGTAACAGAGTTCAAGGAGATTCAGTGGAGGGTAAATGAGTCTACATGGTACTTTGATCAAATATTAAAATGTTTGGTTCAACAAGCTAATATAATTATCGCAGATACTCAACATAGAGATTGATATATTTCTTCACTCCCTACCTCATTTGAGATTACCATTGTCACAACAGAAAATAGGAACACAAGAAGAGGTAGTGGAGATCACCATGAGATTAGAAGCTTCACCAATGTAGGATACAAATATAGGGGTACAACAGATTCAATCATAGATGGTGAGATTACACATGGAATTACAGATCCTAAAGAAGGGGAAGGAAGTCCAGACTGAGGTGCGCACAAAAGTTTGGTGCCTGAAAAGTAAGGGCCAGGGTCATGATAAGGACCACTATCCTGTTTATCAGAACTACCTCATTGGGGAAGTTCATGTTCCTCTAAAACCAGAAAACATCATTCGACTGAGCGTGGGAGTACCCTTATGGTGCGCTATCTATCAGATAGCTGGGAAGCACGTGACTGATAACTATCATCTCCTACAATAATTTTTGCAAACACCATAACAATTATTTTTTACTTCCTGTAAATCGGTTGGGCATGATGAGCGCAATTGCTAGAGCTACGAACTAATGGTGGAGTGAACCCCTACATATAGAAAGCAGACAAAAAATTGGCCTCAAGATCAGGGCAAGTGTGTAGTGCATAGATGATTCCAGGACTAAGGAAGAGGGTGAGGAGGAGGGGCTAGAAGTGGTCACAGACAAATCAATTTCTATAATTGTGGAGAGGTCAGTCAATTTGCATGCAACTATCAGAACCCAACACATCAATCCTGCGAGTATTTCCGATAGTTTGATGATGTTATAGAATATTTCCTAGTACTAATAGCCAAGATACAAGAGAAGAAGATGCAAACACCTACGTAGAAAATTCAGATGATGAGGTCAGAGCCTCACAAAGAAGAGCCTAGCATTAATATAGGAACGCAAAGTGGTATTTCCACTAGAGAAGATAAAGGAAAGCAGCCAGAAACTGATGGATGGGTATGGAAGGCTACTGAGAAAGAAGTTGGATTCGATCTAAATTGGGCTAAAGAAACCTTTATGAAAGATAAAAAGATCTTCATTGAAGTCTCTACCTCAGAAAATCAGGAGAAGTCTGGCGGAACCAACGAAGCACAAGACATAGATCCTTCACTATTAGCTACCTTCTTGAAGATGTGTATGAAGCTATTACAAGAGAGAAAGGCGATAGAAGGGCTTCAAGGTTTAATTGATAATTATACATGGAAGGTCAAGCCTCCTCCTGAACAACACATTTTATGAAAAGTGGGAAAAAATAAGAAACGAACAGGTTGTGAAATGAGGCTAACAGCACAAATCAGAGAGTATGAAATGGAGCAAGTAATTCTTGATCTAGGATCTGACGCGAATGTTTTACCAAAACAAACTTGGGAAATAACGGCAAGACCTATGCTGTAGTGGTATCCTATCCAACTTTGTATGGCCAATCAACAAAAAATCATTCCTATGAGGCACATATATGGGGTAATGGTGGATATTGAAGGAGTAAGTTCTTTGGTCAATTTTGAAGTGATTGAGATAGTGGACTATAGTAATTCTTACCCTCCACTATTATCCATTGATTGGGACTTTTACATGGATGTAGTCATTAATCTTAAGAAACAGAGAATCATGTTTAAAAGAAAAGAGATCCTAGTAATTGTCCTTTAGATCCATCTGGAGGTGCGCGATACACGAAACCAGTCCACAGTCATGAAGAAGAGGATGATCTAGATAAGACATATAAGATCATTGCGTGAGATGAGGACTGGATCAATCCTACAATAAATGGATGAAGTGCATGGGATAAAGATAGCTCATGTACCTTGGATTCTGATGAAGAGCTTGAGCATTGGCAGAATAGATTACATGAAGTCTCATCGTTGCGCTGCAACATGCTGACCAAATCACTTCACTACATTTCCATGGAGGTACAAAATCTCCCTTATTATGATGGTCTAGATGATTTTAATTTATTTCTTTATAGTTTTGAAAGGGAGGTGATAAAAAAACATCAATTATGGGCATTATATCTCGCATTGCATGCTACACTTTCCGCTGGCGGGGTATGCATAAGGTTAGCTTCGCTGATTGGAAATAATACAAGCGAATGATGAAGTTGAGTTTCAGGTATGTGAATACCCATATGATGGAGAAATACACTAAAAAATATGATCCATGTGAGGATCTGGAGTAGTGGACTAAAGCATGGGCAGAAATCCCTCAACCTGAATGGGTGCACATCTTTTTTCATACTCTAGATACCATTCCAATGAACTGGTACCTGGAAACTGAGTTGTGCCATGGAACAACTGAGAGAGATATACTCAAGGAAAGTTCCTTGTTAACCTTTAGCTTTGAGGATGGCTTTAAATGTATTGATGAAGTGCTCCAAGAAATTAAGGTTCTGATCTTTAGAATGCCTACAGACCTAGTAGAATGGGTTCAGCCAAATTGGAATACGAAGTTGCACCATGCAGTGGAATGCTATAATGTGACTGCAGAAGAAGAAGAAGAAGAAGAAGAAGAAGAAGATGATCCTAGAAATAATAGCATTTCCGAGTTTGAGAGACAGTGAGAAGTTGAAGGACCCAAAGCAGTAATCCCTAACATAACAGAGCCTCTGATGACTAGACAAGTAAACATTGGGTCAGATATGCAGCCGAAGTTTTCAAATATAAACGACTACTGGGGTGGGGACATAGTTGATAAGGTCGCAGAACTACTGTGTGAATACCAGGACTTGTTTCCCACCAAGTTCTCAGATCTGAAGGGGATAGTTGGGGACTTGGGCGTGATGAAGATTACTTTGAAGCTAGACACAAAGCCTGTAAAACAACAACCCTACCATTTGAATCCAAAACGTAAGGAAAAGGTATGCAAGGAGTTGGATAAGATGCTTGAAGTTGGGATCATTGAGCAAATGGAGGAATCAAATTGGGTAATTCCTATGGTAGTTCACGAGAAAAAGAAACAGGATGAAATTCGGATATGTGTAGATCTAAGGAAGCTCAATGATGCATGTGTTCATGACCCATTTCCAACACCATTTACAGATGAAGTCCTAGAGAATGTTGGAGGTCAGGAAGCCTATTCATTCGCTGATGGGTTCTCGAGGTACCATTAGATCAATATCGTGTTGGAAGATCACAACAATACCACCTTCATGTCAAAATGGGGATGTTTTCAATATATGATAATGCCATTTGGATTGAAGAATGCACCTGCTATCTTATCACAGGTAGTAATTGCAGCTTTTAAGGAATTCATCCACAAATTATTAGAAGTATACTTTGATGATTGGACTATATTTGGGTTGGTAAAGTGCTTCCCATAGAGATTTGACAGAAGGGTAAAATGGAAAAAATGAAGTAGCCACATGAGCCCCTTGACTTAGATGAAGAAGAACTTCCTAGAGGCATCAAGGAGATGGATGCCAAAGAGGGTGAGCCTACGTGGATCCAAAGAAGATGTGGTATAATTTACCTTACCTTATGGGTAAGGAAAATGTACAAAAGATCATTGGTAAATGGCAAGGGATTGGTTGGTTCCACCAGATCTAGGAGAGGGAACAAGTAAGACATTGGAAGGTACCTCTGTGTAGACTAAAACAACCCAAAAACAGAAGGAGGCAGAGCAGGTTGTAGCTTAGCAGAAAGCTACATAGCAGAAGGAAGTTATTACCAAGGAAGTTGCTGCTAAGGAAGTTGCTGACAAAGAGCGAGCAAACAAAGAGACCACAATAGAGTTTGAGGAGCCTAACTCCCATCATACTCAGGACCAAGAGGAGTCATATGTTGATGGAGGGAGGGGCGAGGAGCATGGAACCCCATTTGTGCTTCTTTCATGGGAGGACGGACAATTAAAGAATCAAAAGTCCACAAGATTCTCCCAGGTAGATCTACTAGTCCTCACTGAGGGGGACTTATACAAGATTGGATACAAGGTCCACGACACAAAGGACTATGGGCCTCATGGTGGAATGCCCCATTACAAAGAAGATCATCAATGAAGTAAAATAGGTAGTTATGCAAGGCATAGTTGATCTGCAAGTTTTGAAGATGGAGTTCCGCGAACTCCAGGACAAGATTGCAGCGCCGGCTGAGTGACTCGAGGATGAGTCACCAAATTCTGTTGGGGGCCTATTGGGATGGGGTCCCTAGGGTAAATTTTGGTAAATTTTGTAATTTAATTTTGTAAATATGTAAAGTCTCCTCGAAATGTGGAATCATAATGTGAAGATAGTCAAAGTCATAGGGGCTTTAGTCCCTTGGGTGGGTAGGTGATAAGAAGGTTTTGAGACCCACCCATGGTCCATAGACCATGGTATTGTAAAAGTAATGCTATAAATAGAAAATTCATAGTGAGTCTAAGGTATGCAATCATTGATAACAAATCTTTGTAAGGGCAAGTAAGCTCAGGCAAGAAAGGTTTGTTTCCTATACTTAGGCGAAGGGGAAGGCTCCTGCAGCTGAGTGCACAGAGACCTTGGTAAGTCCACAGGCTAAGTGTGTGGTCCTCTGCAGCTGCATTTGCAGGGAAAAAGAGTTTTTATCTGAACGATTACATCTAATAAAGAATGTTTCAATCTAATTATTGTGAATTTGTGTATTTATTCTTACTTCTGTAGTTTTTTGTATTTTCAATCTATATTGCACTTTATATGAATGAATGCTTAATTTGTGCACAAAAGTAGTAGATCAATACGAATTATACATGTTATGAATAGGTAAAGGACTTCACAAAGATTGATATGTTGTTTGAATGAATTAATGTAATTAGATGTCTCAAAAGAATTAGGGTTCGCGAAGGCAGAACTAAGCCCTAGGGGCCACAGGAACTTATCACACAAGCCTATGGATGAAAAAATTAGTTCTATCATCCCCCAATACTACTTTGAGTGAGACTGCAACCTACACCATGTGGGTTGTTGTTGAAAGGGCTAGCAGTTTAGGGCTTTTTTGGTTGGCACATATAACATTGAACCTAGGTTAGGCCCCATCAAGCCAACATTTTTATAATCTAATTTTGAAATTTATTTGTTAAGGTTCATCTTTCGCATTTGGGTTATAGCTTTTAGGAATTGTTTTTATAGAACTTCCTCTTATTTTAATACCTTAAAGTTGCTACAATGAAGAAATTATCATCAAATGACCTTATTATCTTTTCTTATTGAAAAGTATCTAATTATCATTAGGGTTACTCCCATGGTGAAATTGAGGTTAGCCTATAGCACCTAAAGCAGGAGGGCTTCTCAATCCTGAGTGAATGAGTATTCGAGTCATTCATATGTGGGGATTATTTGAACACAAACATTATTTTGGTGCCATTTCCGGGGAGAGATTATTTCAAGAAGTATTGGATGATTAATTCTAACCCTATTCAACCACATGTTTTTTTGGTTTAGTTGATCAACGTAGTATATTAAATGGTCTATATAAAATCACCTTATAGGTTTCTGGAACTCATCAAGAGCTTCACCAGAATAGGGAAGTGTTAACACAAGAATATGAGCAAGTGTAGCTGAACCTGAATGCTCCTAGACGAAAACAACAATAAAGGATCTAAGTCCATAATGGAGGTGCACATCCGTCATTGCCAAGGTACCTTATCAGTCATGCTTATTTTGTTTCTTATCTTTAACTGGTTATAGAAGGTAGTTTAAAAGATATATTCTTGAGTTGTGTAATATAAAAAGTGATATGTAAATAAACAATTGTAAAATTACTAGTGAAATTATGCACTGCTTGTTAGCGACATATGTTATTTTTCAATCTAGATACTCCTCAAAGGTTGACTATGTCTATATTGGAAGTCAGTTCCTCTCCTTTAGAAGACCCATAATTGCTGGTTAGCATAACCATTAGGAGGGGAAACCTTGACGAGCTCAGGAAAAATAATCCAATGTCTCCTAATTTGAGGGTACCAAAAACTCTTTCTTCTCATTATTCTCCTTTAAGCTCTCATTATTTACCTTTATCATCAACTTCTAAGCCTACCCACTCATTTTTACCTCTCCCATCCACTCTATGGAATAGTCCACTACCCTCTCCTTATCAATCTTTACTGCCTTCACCTCCTCCTCCACCCATGAATGATTAAGCGAATGGCCAGTATTGCCCCCTTAAACTAAAGGGGCATCTTCATGATTTTCCCCCAAAATACGATAAAAAGCTTCCTCCTTAAATTTCAAGATTACTGTGAGAATTTAGGTGCCGAATATGATGATATATGCATGAAAATTTTCATAAAAATCTTGGAAGGGGAGGCCCGTAAATGGTTTAGAAATCTTCCCAAAAAATAGTATCAATACTATGGATAGGTTGATTGAGTTATTTTTACAACAGTATGGTGTAAAAAAGAGTAACCAGTTATGGCCTAGATAATTTTCCACTTTAAAATTAAAATTATAACCTTTTACTTGCTTCTATGTGACCATCTGACACCACTATATTCATGGCTTATTCCACTGCTCTCAATGACCACTGATCATATGATTTGCAAGAAAGAGAACCAACTACTTTAGTTGATGCTCAATATAAGGCTTGTTCTTGAAGGGAAACCTCATTTCTACTAGGAAACGTTCCTCTCGTGATAATCGATCCGATGAGAAGAAGAATATTGTTGACGCATCGCTGCAACTTCTTACTTCCTCCTCCTCCCAAGACAAAAAAAAATTGAGGAAATGTCGAATCTTATTAAGTCATTAACTAATAAAATCCAATTCCTTGAAGTTGGAAACATGGTTGTTCCTCTACCTCTCGCAAACCCCTGTTGGTTTGAGGTGGCCTGACCCAGGTTCAGAGTATGTTACACACCAACAAAACCCTCAGCTACTGGTCCTTTTGGTAGTGACCTGCAAGCGGGTCACAGTCTCACCCGAAGCAGTTATGGGAGGTTGCAAAACTATGCTTTTGCAACCAAAGGGATATCAGCGAAATGGTATCGTGTATTTACTTCTACTGTATATCAATCTTATAAATTTTCATGCGTGATAACTTTGAGCATATGATTAGTTTATAGAAACACATAAACTATAACACATAACAGTATATCCTATAGGTCTTCGCATAATTCAGTAAAAAGCATACATAATCAGTTACATAATAGTAGATAGTTAACATATAGAACGATATAGTACTTTTCTGAGACATGTTATTTATTAAACAGATCTTCAATTATGTTCACTTCTCTAACTTTCACACCCCACACTCAGCTATAGGCTCTTCAAGATCTCCGCACACTCATCTGTGGAGCCTTCTCCAAAACTACATACTACATACATGAAAACAAAGATTCACTTATGATATTTCATTACTTGTTTCATAATTTCCTTTTACTAAGATATTACATATCCTTTTATACATTTCATCTATACAAAAACCATGGTCCACATACCATGTGTTATCTCAAAATCAAGCCTGATAGGCTGCTGGTCAGGTTGACTCTAAGTAACTATTTCAAACCAAGCTTTTGACTAAAGGCTTAGCCTCCTTAGCCTGAGAGGGCTCTCTCAAAGGGTTATTGATTTTGACTATAAATAATATGGCTAACTCTTGTGGGATAAAATTAACAAATTTGATGGCTGGATAAACATTACATAAGTTTCCATTGGGCCTATGGAGTCAATCATACTTTAGTAAACTATGACACTGCCTTTACATAGAAGTCAAGGCACTTAGCATTTAGATATTCAGAATACAACTCATATAAAACCACAGTTCATACATGCATACAGGAAGTCAGAGCACAATCAGTGAATTCTGAGTGATTACACATATATGCAACTGTAAAAGACATTTAGGAAAGAACAAATCACACATTCTGAACATGACAAATCCTTCATGAATCCTGAGAAGAAAAGCAGGTGATTTATATTACTGAAAATGGTCTTTACATAAGCTAAAACAGTACTTCTGTTATCAAATTTCCAACCCTCATTACATTGTTGTTTCAGCTATATATAGAATCCTTATTCTAACCAATTCGAGCTTCCTCCTCCAGCATGAGGGGAATTTAATAACTCGATCCTTATCCCTAATGACACCTATCATCTATTTAACTGACTATTAAATACAATAAAGTGTTGACTAGAACTTTAAGAAAGTTCTAAATTAACTAGGACTCTAACTCTTTTTCCATGCCATAGATGCTACTCCTAGTTCTTTGACACCTGGTCTTCTTTCAAATTGGATAAGATGGATATTTAATACTCCATCTTAACCTTGAACATAGAATCTCTAACTGCCCAGTAGTAGTAGGTGATGTCCCCTGCTTCTCGGTCCCTGTTTTCCTCAATCTGCTCGAATATACAACAGCATGTTTGAAGCCTTTAATAACCCAAAATATGGAACACTATCACGTTTTTGATGTGCTGTAGGTTGCATTGACGGACATGTGGGTAGGCAAAATTTCCTTGTATATGACTCATTAAATGCCTTTTGAACGGTGATAAAGGGACTTTATAACAGAAATTTTAGACTTAGGTTAAAATATTTCACCTTTTTAAATGGACACCTGTTTTGGTCTGAATGGCTATTGTAGCTCCATTTGATGTCTTGTGTACCCTTAAGGTGTCTCTCTTTCAAAATCCCCGTTCATAATACAAAATAGTTGCTCTGCGTTTAAAATCATCACCTACAACAGTTTCGTAGCGCGCTACGAAACTGCTGTTTTATTTAAAACAGCTTTCTTTTTGACCCGAGAACTTATATCACCCAATCATTGATTGCCAAAAACTCCCTTTGATGTTTCATATGTGTAGCAGGGATTTAAATGTCTTCAAAACAATAAGACTAAGCAAAATTAACAAAATTTGGAACAAAACCTTTCCTAAAAAGCAAATTCATTTATTAGGTAACTGGCTTAGCTCTGCCTTCAGGTCTCTAGCAACTTTCTGCAGTTGGTTAATCTCCTCTTCAGTTGCTTCTATTTGGCTCTTTATGGCTGCCACATAATCTCCTTGAGATGTGATGGCTGTTTTATTTGTTCTACTCTTTTTCCGAGGTCGTGTCCCTTCCCCTGTTTCTTCTATTCTGGGCAGTGCTTCCTGTACTTGCTGGAATTTTCTTGTCATAGGTCTTCTAGGTTTAAAAATAAATTCCTGGGATGGCTCATCAAATTTAAGCCTTTTTGAGGCCTTGGTTTTCTTAACACTTTCTTGTGGTGACTGTGTCAAATCAATTTGAATTGGTTTAGACTGCTCTAATTCAATAGCCTGTAATAAATCATTTAGGCTTGCCTTAGACACAGGGCTCTCTTCAATAGCTATAGCTTTACCTTTTTCTTTATTTATTTGGCTTCTTGTCCTTACCCTTGAGACTACTTCAGATTTGCTTGCTTCATGTACAGTCTTCTTACCCTGAGTCTTTTCCTTTGTTGCTTGCTGAGGTTGTTCTTGAATTATTAGTGGCTTCACTGGTTTTGGTAGCTATGGCTTGGTTTGCTTTTTGGCTCTTGCTTCCCTTTGAAGCTCAGCTATGGTGAACTCTCTAGCTGGTTGTGGAGTAAGGCCAGTCTTGCTTTGGAATCCAACCATGAAAATAAATGAATTCCAGTCTCTGCCTATCTTTTGGAGGCCATCTAAAACTAGCAACTTAATCAAACCATGATGAAATAAAGAGGTTTCACAGTCCTCTTTCCTCAGCTGCACCTTATCACACATCTTACTCAAACTGCGAAATAAATAAAAGGGAATGTCTATGGAGACTTTCCCGGTGAAGTGCAAGAGCAGTTTAAAATGGTAAGAATAAACCTTATTGTACCTTCCTTCACAGGTCAAATACTTCTGTATGCAGGTGAGAAGAAGAGCATAATGTTCCTTGACATAATGTCTGGACACTACTTTTGTTAAATCTTCATTTACATATGCCTCTTTCAAAAACTCCTTACACGGATTCATATCAAATTTAAAGTTTTTAAACCATTCTTCCCGTCCTCTTGGGATCTCTGTTACAGCAGCTATTGCTTCTGGAGAAACCTGAATTTCTAACATGGCTACCTTTGAATTCAAACCAGTGAAATTTAGCGCAAATTCCTTAGTTCCCTGTGCATGCCCTTCTTGTAGCTTTTTACAAAATTTCCAGCACCCGGCATCTTTGAACGCTTTCTTCACGACTTCATCTCTCAACGTTATGTCCAGGCCTTCAGGTTCATTCCTCTGACATTTACCGGATCTGTGCTCTTTTCTCTCCATATTTTCCTCTGAGATCTTCACACCTAAATTCTAACAGCTCCGATCGGGATGATGGTTCAGCTCCTTTCTTAACTCAGCCTCGCTTGTAAACAGGCTCGCTTGAAATCAGCCTCGCTTGAAATTCAAAATGAAACACTTCACTACATAATCGGCCGACTGGTCACTCATGCAGCACTTACGACCATCATTAAGGTCTATGCATAGTAAAATCTCTTGGGAATGATATTCCTGTGCATATCAGCGATCTATTGGTGGAGTAGTGGCAAATGAACGTTCAGACATGATTCAAGAGGTACTCAAACTGACATGAGTGGACACAAATGCTGACTCACCTATGGACTTGACATTTCGGGAAAGATTCGCTGTGAAATGCACGAATCCATGATTTCGCAGTGCTGTAGTTATATTTTTTAATGATGCGCTGCGAAACTGCTTGATCATGACATGCTGCGAAAATGCTAGACCATGATTGCGCTGCGAAATGGGCAAATGACATTGCGCTACGAAATCACTAACAGAGACGGTGACTCGGATAAGACAAGACATGTCTTATGGAATAATGATGAGCGGAGGAAAACCAAAAGGAGTGGAGTATGATCTAAGTTTAAAACCTTTAAAACTCCCAATCCTAATTGAGACAAATAAAAATGAAACCAACTTTAACATAGACCTTTGTCATCAAACTAGGGCATGTAATTATATGTATCAAACTTTTAGTTCTAAGTGATAACAGAATGGATTAATTAATTTTTTTTCATTCTATTTAATAAAGGTTTCCAGGTGCTGCTTAATTTAAGACATCATCCATATTCATGTTATTGGAGGATTTCTCAATTTCAATTGCCTCTTTCACCCTTCTTTTTAAATAATTGTCTTCCTTGTGGACTAATTTTGCTTATTCCATGCAGATATAATGTGAGGAGAAACATGCATGCTCTGCTAGACCTGATTTTTCCGACCTATTTCTTATGATATCATTAATGTGTTCTTTTAATCTTATTCCAAAGGATCTCCCTGTTTCACCTATATAAACTTTACCGCAAGAACAGGGAATCGAGTAAACTCCTTTGTGATTTTTTGGGTCTAGTGAGTCCTTAGCAGACTCAAGCATGTTTCTTAGGGTGTTGGGGGGAGTGAAAGAAACCATAATGTTATGCTTGGTGAGAACTCTGCAAATTTTATCTGTGGTTCCCTTAATATAGGGTAAGGAGATTATAGGGTTTTCAAGAGATTTTCTTTTATGTTTATTAGTTATGGAATCTTTAATTATTTTTTGGATAATGTGTTTTTTATAGCCATTGTTTACAAAGACCTCATGGAGATGGTTAAGTTCTTCTTCTAAATGTTCAGGGTCAAAGATTCTGGAGGCTCTGGTGGCTAGGGTTTTGATGACACCAATTTTTTGTTTCGGATGGTGGTGGGAGTTTGAATGAAGATATCTGTCAGTGTGTGTTTGTTTTCTAGAGACTTGGTGACTTAGTTTGCCATTTTTCTTGGTAAGGAGGACATCTAAGAAGGGGAGTTGGTTGTCTTTTTCAATTTCAATAGTGAATTTTATGTGTTTAGAGAGGTTGTTTATATGAGATAAAAATTCTTTAAGTTTGTCCAAACCATGGCTCCATTTAGCAAAAATGTCATCTACATATCGTTTCCATTCTTCAGGGGTAAAGGGGAAGGATCTAAGGGCCAAATGCTCAAAGTGCTCCATGTATAGATTGGCAACCAATGGTGATAATGGAGAGCCCATAGCAACGCCATGAGTTTTCTCATAGATTTTTCCCTTGAAACTGAAGTATGAAGATTTAAGGCAAATGCCTATAAGTTCCATTGTTTCAAGGTCTGTGATTTTCTTCAATACTTCTAAGGCCTCATCCACTGGAATCATAGTGTAGAGAGACACTACATCAAAGCTAATCATTAGGTCATTGTCACTAAATTCTAGGTTTTTAATCCATTCTATGAAGGAAACCGAATCTTTGATGTAAGAGGGAGTGTTGCCAGATAAAGGTCTAAGTTTGTTTGCAAGATATTTAGCCAACCAATAAGTGGGATATCCTATAGTGTTTACTATGGGTCTTAATGGAACACCAGTTTTATGGATTTTAGGCACTCCATAAATTCTAGGGATAATAGCATTATTAGGGATTAGTTATACTTAATAGTGTTCACCATTCATATCAGTGCGTGCGACAAATAAAACAGTATAATTGCAAAATATAACAACCATATACGAACTCAAAGAAAATACACAAGATTTGGAATCAAACTTCTTTTATTATTATTCTTCCTTGGTTACAAACTCGACTCCACCTTGCAGACTCAGCTGCAGGGGTCCGCACACTTAGCTGCAGACTCTACTAGGCCTCTGCACTCAGCTGCAGAGCCTCTTTCTACTACTACGACCCAAAGCACTTAGACTCTTACTCTATGCTCGAACCATTCGATTTTCTCCATCTATTTCTTGTCCTCTTTACAACTTAGAGCCTCACTCTATTTATACACTCCCATGGTCCACGAACCATGGGTAGGCTGACACTACCTTACAAAACTTAGTACGGACAACCCTATGACTGAACATACATTTCGCGCTCCACGCTCGCAATTCGCGGAGTCTTAGAACATTATTTTACAAAAACTTGGGCTTTGAACCCCAAAACATGTTGTGGGGGGATTACATGCCCAACAGGCCCCCAACACAAACATTGTGACTCGCCCTCGAGTCACTCTGTTGGCACAGCGATCTTGGTATGGATTCCTTCCAACTGGTCTCGTGCTGCTCAGAGGTCCACAGCGCACTCTTTTGTGGTTTGTTGAATCTACTTCATTCACTCTTAAAAAGCCTCTATGTTAGGAGTGCATCCCTACCTTAATGTGTACATCCCCTGCATATGTGCGAGATTGCCTTCGATATCTACCGTGATGGTGAAGGCCTCGTCAATCCACGGCTGGACATGCACTTTTGGAACTACTTCCTTTTAGCGCGTCGTGCCCACTTGTTCTTTTAAACCCTTGGCCTGTTGTATCCTTGCAAGCCGTTGAGTGAGGACTACTACCTGCATAGTCCCTCTAATGTTGTCATATTGTTGTTGGAGTTTGCGTGCCTTGGTCTCCAATTTCTGAATGTTGGGGTTCTCTTGCAACATGGTGAGGACCTCCAATGCCTACTCCAACATGTTGGTACAGTCGCGGAATGCACCTTCAATCTCTTCCAACCCTATTTTAATAACGCTAGCGCGTTGTTCTCTGACTTTCGGGGGAGTGGAAGGTTGCGCCTTCAACCACAGCTCAGTGATTTGAGGATTCAACTCCAACTGAACCTTTGTTGTTTCTTCTCTGGCATCGCGGACTCTGGTCGCCAACCTGTGAATCCACTCCTCTACTGGTAGATCATTTGTGATGGCCAACTCCAGGATGCATCTGCAAGCGTCATCTACTACCTGCTCGAACTATTGATTCTGCGATACCAGCTCATCACACTACACGTTAAGTTGTTCAATGTTTATCCTTTGTTTGCTCAGAAGCTGGATCTCGTGGCCCTTCCTCGCGTGGAGTTCTGTTGTTATCCCATCCTACAATTGGTATAGTTTTTCTCGTGGAAGGGCAGCCAAATTTAGGCTAAGTCTTTTGATCCTATTAATTGCAGCTCTATCGGTCTCATTTGCTGCTACTAGTGCTCCTTCTGGTAACACTATGGTATTGGCCATCCTCGCGTGTAGCATCTATTTTGCTGTTGATGTGCCTGCTACGACATAGGTGGACAAGGCACCTTCCTGTGGGGGTTGTATATGTAGTTCCTTCAGCTGCACCCTTAGGGCCCCCAACACAATCTGTTGCTCCGTCATAAACCCTTGGAGCGCTTCATTGGTGACATCGCAAACCGTCTCACCGATGTCATAGAGATTACCTTCAGTTAAAGTGATCAGGTTAATGGCCAACTTTGAGGCCTTTACCTTTTTTCTTGGACCCGACCTTTCGGTGGCGCACGGCCGTTTGAGTTGGGTCAAGGTGGTTCTTGGGTCTGCGCTCTCTTCTGCAAGGTCTGTGTCCTCTACCTCCTGCCCTGTAGACACTGCTTCGCCCTCCTCTACCTGCACTGTTGCAGCCCCTACTATTTACGTTGTTGCTGCTGCTTCGGTGGCCTTCTTCTGCTCCATGGCTGCCAGTGCCACTTCGCGGGCTGCCCTGACCTCAACTTCCACTTTTTCGTTGCACCTTTTCTCGGCCAGTTGGGTGATGTGCAGCTTGGCATCATCCATCCTTTCTGTGCTGCCATCTTTTCCAACTCCGCTAAATCTGAGGCACGCCACTCAAGAGGCCATGTTTCTAATACTCTGAATATCGTGTTGTCAATGGATATGAATGGGAGCTTTGTCCACTGTTGTGCCGAATCCTTTTGCACCCTGATGTACATATTGTGCATGTCCACCTTGAAGTCTACAAAACTTTGTAGACTGTTGTGCATTGTGGGGGATAGGTGTAGCCTCCTATTTATCCACATTTGAATTCTCGCCTCCATGAGCACCTAGAAAATCTTGGTATCACGAATCAGTTTCGCGTCCTTGGTGGCCCAGAGCGAAGCATACTTCACCACCTCTGATAGATCTTTGTTGATGCTTAGGAACTGGCTATCCTCCAGCAATTCTCCTGCTACCAGCAAGATGGATAAGAGCAACCACGCATAGTGGAAGGTCTTACCCTATTACTGGGCCTCCTGACAGTTGAGCAAAAATTCTTCACAAATGAACTCGACCCAGTTGAACTGGACCCCCTCTGCACATTGTTCGGCCAACGCAACCACCAGTGCTGGTACTTAATCGGCGTGGCATTTTCTCATTATTTTACCAGCCAGGAGTTGGGTGGCTACACGCACCCCTGTATCCTTGATATTAGTGATAGCGTAACCCCTCTTTTTTTTCTCGAGCTTATATTTTGTCTTCATTGCTCCCGCGAGAGCCAAATCGTTGCTTTTTCTTGCTATCGTCGCGGGGTCCTTTCCCTTATAGGGAAGCCGAGAAATTCTATGGATGAAATCTACCATTATGGGAATAGGATCCTCCAGCCATAAGTACCCATCATGCACCAGGCAAAGCAGCTTCCTGATGAAGAAAATGGTGATGAGCACACGGTGAAAATGTGGTATCCATAGTAGATGAAGCAACCCATCCTTTTCCAAACTGCGCAGCCATTTTCCTGGCTCTAATGTTATCACGGGCCCCTCCTTATTCTATTTCATTAGGCTTGTCGTCTCTAAGTGCGAGAACTTCTCATTGTCTGTGAGGTCCCAATCTTCAAATTTCAGAGTGGGCACACGTCCTAGGAGCGAACCCTCAAAGATAATTCCATTAGAGAGGAGCGGGGTCTGGAGTGCACTCTTCGTTGCATCCAGATCCTTTGGTATCTTGGTTTTCCCTTTTCACGGAGGGACATACTCGGGAAATTACGCTGCAGAGCACACCAGTTGGATGTCTTCCTCCACGTATTCCTCTTCCTCTACTGCAGCAATCAGAGCCTACAAGTCCTCTTCTTCTTCATGTGTTTCAATGGTAACTGCCTTGCCTTTTTCTTCCATTGATAACTTGTGTCACAGATTCCTCGGGGACATGCATACTAGTCCCATTCCCTGTTTATCTTTCTTTGGTCGTGGCATCTGGGGGGATTTAGGGATTTCTGTAACAGCACTAGTGCCTTCGGGAACATCGTGGACCATGGGGGTCTGCGCAGCCTCGCCGGCAATTCCTTCTTCAATGCCCAACCCATCCTCAGTGGTCATCGTAATTTCTGCACTGTAGGTAGTTTTTCGCTAATTTAGGAGCTCTATTATTGCTCGGCGCTGAACACTCTTTTCTCTATTCAACCGCTCAAGTCTCAAATGAACAAGTGTTGTCTTGTGGCTAGCCCATGGAGTTTTATAGTGTCTTTTGAATTCAAATTCGACCGTTCCCCCCAATTCTGGGCCATTAATGCTTTCTTGGCGGCATATTTTCTGAAATCTTGCCCATAACTATTATTTTAAATTCCCGCCAACCACTCCATTTGGTCTCAACTCGGACATCTCGTCATCAACAGTGACACCAATGGTCACTTCCCAGCCTACCCACGTGGCAGCGCATCCCCCCCCCCCCCCGCGCGGGTACGAACCTTGGGATAGGTTGTTCCTGCGTGCACTTGTTAGAGCGTGCAGCTCCCAGGCAGAGTAATTTATAGTCCTGTACTCCCTTTCAGCTGCCTTGGGTGCTAATAATTTTCTTCCTACAACTAATGAGGTGGTTGCACCACTTGTGCAAGGCTCCATCTCACCCTCTAGTATAGTCCGCGGAAAATCCTCATCGGTCATCGTGGTGATCGGTGTCGTGCGCTCTACTATTTGTATTGCGCTCCCCTGGTTACTACGTTTAGTGACATATGGTCCTAGCCACAGCAACAGACTAATTAATTCTCAGTGATAGTCTTTTAATTCATTAGTATGATCACCCGCACCTTGCCTTTTCATCCTTGTTTATCGATGAGACATGCTCCCTTGATCTCATTTTCCAACCTCTTGACTTCTACGTCCATCAAAATGCTTTTCTTCCTTAGCCGTATCTGGTCCTTTTCAAGTTCGCGAAGTCTAAGGTTCCCTTGTCAAATGACTTCCTAAAGCCTAATATGTTCCACTTCACGTAGTTGTTGGAGTTCTTTGTCTTGGGCTTCGCGCACTATCACACCTACGAGTGCTATCATGTGTGGATCCATCTTGGCATGCTCCTCAGAGATTACAGTCCCTACTTCATTTCGACACCTTGGAATTGTTTTCACGGTCAGGGTTTTACACATGGTCTTATAGGCCCATCAAACCACTGGTACACCCAGGTCCCAGTCAGTGTGTTTCACTTGGTGAACCATGTTCAGCACTTCACACGACCTATCAAATGCTTCTCCGTTAATAACCTTTGGTATGCTTTGACTTTTCTACCACTGTGTTGTGTTCCTATTTTATAGCCTGGGGGTGGTGTGCGCTCGGGCGATCTGCATGTCATATGTCTATACCCATCGGGAAAGGTGGGTGCATAAGTTGTTGGCCCCTCGTAACTAGCTCTCATCTATAGCTAGGGTTTTCCAAATCGTAGGCACATCATCCTTCTACATTCATGCCAGTTCATAATGCTTCTTTCATGCGTACCCCACCATCTAGTGGGCGTAGCGCACAGGGCCCACTTCAGAGTGTCAAAACTCTATTGTTTTTGTACTTCGCTTTCAAACTTGTTCAGGAAGTCACCCACTGCCGTCAACCCATCATACCTAGGCAGATCCCTTATCTTCGTGGTTATGTAGCGTAGTTATCTTATCATCATGTTGCAATTAAGCATTGTTACTTCGTGTAGCTGATTCTGTCATCGCTCTTGTTAGCTCTGCTACATGTTCCAACATTTGGGGGTCAAACGCAGGCCTGATCAGGTTGTTTATGCTCATAGAAGATTTGTATCAGCCATCCTTCTTATTATTCTTCACTCTGCTTATACTCTCATAACCCTTTCCATCTCCGTTTTCCTCCAAGGCTTGGCATATGCCCCCTTTTCCATTCAGCCCCTCGGCGCTAAGGTTTTAACCCATACAACCGCGTGCTTCCACATATTCTTTCCCTATCACATCAATCAATATAAAAAATAAAAATAAAAATACGTGAAGTTAAACCCCGTCATCTGACCTCGTGATCCAATGGCATACGCTACTCCCGACCCTATGAACCGCCTACACGTTAACTCGCGGGGAAAGCAGTTTTCCCTGTCGCTTCCTCCACGCGTTGTGCATTGAACGTGATCATTGGCCTATGTACAGTTACCGCCCAACCCTTGAAAGTGTTGTGATCAATACTACCTGCCGCTAAATCCATTTCTCCCGGCCGTTAAGTCCCCGCACAGCTTCCGCCCCCGATCACCGTTGGATCTGACCATATGAGATCTAATGGCCCTCATCCATCCCGATCTCATATCTCCCGTTATCCTCTGCAAACCAATCTTCGTCGTTCACCTGCGCGATCCAACGGTTGATGATCATCCTCCGCCCACTCGTACATCCTCCATGAAGTCAACCCACCCTGGTCATGCCGTGCACCTGAAGGACGACAGTGATCATCTACCAAGTACCTGGTGCATTTCCTCCCCAACAACCGCATTCAAGAAACAGAGTGGCCGAGAATGAAAAAGACATGCCTCGAGTAGTTGAATTCATTTAGCAGTTATGGAGCATTCTTACATACGACATTCCACCTGCTCAAGAAGGACAACAGAATATCAAAGAAGATCAAGTCCGTTCACCAAAGCAAGCAGATTGCAACAGAGACCCATACTAGATAGTTAAAGTGGTTGGTGGTCCATTATGACCCCTCCACACATAGAACAACAGAACATTTTTGTAATCAAACTCTATATATACCCAGAAACAAGATGTAATTAGGGTTGATGGTTGTTGTTTTGATGTAAGGTTCAACTTCTGGAGACTGTAACTACTTTGATACTTACAGCATCTGGTCTTCATTTTCAGCTAATACAAGCTTCTTTTGTTGTTAATTGCTCACATTCCATTTCTACTCTATTCTAAGTTGTGCCTGTTATGCATTTGTTCACGTGCTCTGGATATTTAGCATTAGAGGGGTTGTCATCCCACCTCTGTGTTGAAGTCTAGTATGTATCATTGAATGTGTTATGCAGGTTTCTGTTTACTTAGTTCCAGAGAGTTGTCATCTTGTCTGTGCATTAGGAAATATATTTGCAAACCTCTTTACTGGTTGCAACCAGCCATCGCATGGTCTTGTGCATCTGCTGGTGTGGTCAGTATTCTCCATGTTCACCTAATCCTCAAACTATGAGTAATTGGTGGTCTAAAGCCTTGTAGTCTGGGGGTGTTCACCCATGTCTGGAGTTAA